>JAMKCH010085307.1:0-39047 GCA_023653785.1 Ophioderma brevispina
GGCCTATAAGATCCTGGTTATTTCTCCTGGTATTTCTGGACATGGTCGTTTCATGGAATCTACTGCAGTGATAACAACGCGTTCGCACACGAGAAGCGTGCAAAACCGACCTTATCAGAGAGGGCGCAATCATTTTTTTTCTTATTGTCCGGATTTTGAAGCGGCCTATAAGCACCGGTGCTTGTATACGCGATTTTCCGGTAAATTAATACATGGTTAACAGAGTTTTCTCAATTGGCGGCCCGCTGGCCAAATTCCGGCCCACCAACCATTGTTTTTTTGGCACCTCGACTTGCTCTATGAAGATATAAAGGGAAACATAGAATTCAGGTGTATTTGGTCCTTCAAATAGGAACTTTCAAACCTTGTTGACATTCTATAGCTCAGCTAATATATTGAGGTATCCTGAAAAAGATAAAATGTAAATGTCTTCTAGAGTAGATATCCACATAAAATAAATTATTTTGTGGAAGTAGCATGGTCAAGTGACCCCCCCCCCCCACATGCACTTGTAATTGGGCATCAACAGGAACAAAAATCACCTGCCTTTATCATTTAAGTGGATTACAACGTATGTTACGATGCTTTTTTTAGCTTTAGATTTTTGGTTTCAGAATCTCTTCATTATTTTCCAATCAATTTCTGGAAAAATGAAAAAACAGGTTATCTGGCTGATTTTACCTCAACATTTCATTTGTTAACAAAGAGTTAAAGCATTTAGGAAAACCAAACCCAAAGTGTGCCAAAACCGTTAATTCCTCTAAATTAAGCTTATGTTTTATTTTGATGTTAGGCGAAGAAAAAAAACCTGTTTAACGGGCAGGCGGACCTTTTAAGTAAGGTCGGTCGGTCGGTCGTCCTCTGATTTTTTTTGTTTTTTTTCCTTGGCAGGTTGAATATTGGTCTAAAATAGCCCCAAGGATCTAAAAAAAAATTGAGAAAAAAGTGAAGAATTTGACAAAAACATTTGAAAAAAAATTTAGGAAAAAAAACCCACTGATTTTTACATTATTTTTGCAAACTAAAACAAAGAAAATCTTCCCAAAAATGAAAATTTGGGTCGGTTAGCCCCGTAAAAAACAGAGTTGTTGGTCGCCCTTATGGGAAAATAATGTCCCAGATTATGGTCGACCATGAACACAAGCCACAAACACTATTTAGGGCAATTTCGTACAGGCTTTGTACTTCTACTATCCAAACAGCTGGGCCAATTTCACTAAAAGTTTGTAATGTTATTTTGGTACATGCTTCCACATGAGGAAGAAAACATAATTTTTAAAATCAGATCATGATGATTAGGTTACCAACTTTTAAAAGTGGTTAACAATCAACAAAATTTGCATTACTTTGCCTTATATTAAATCATCCAGTTTGGGGCCCAATTTCAGTTTTTAACATTGGCTATCTTTAAATTTAGATCTTTGGTTGCAGGATCTTTTACAATTCTTTCCAATTTAAGGTTAAAAACCCAGTTTAGTTGCATTATAAATACTACAAGATGACTACCTCTAAAACCTTTGTGGTGTCATAACTTAAAACAAAAACAGTTTGAGACAAAGCAAACCAGAACCATGCCTTAACTGCTCTAGATTTTAAGCTCCTAATTTCAGATCTGATTTCTTTTTTATATTATTCGATCAATTAGCAACAGGTCACCAAAAACTGGTTATTTCTTGTCAGAAAACAACTTTGAATGCCGCTATAAAAAGTAATAGAATGGTCTCGGTATATATGGGTTTGGTTTATGTGTTGTTACCAACATTTAATGTACTATAATTACAATTTTTGAAGGATATATGTGTAACTAGGATGTTAAAATCAGTCCGTAGTCAATATTAAATATAAAATTGTTATTTTTCAAAAACAAATTATATGGGCTACAAAACCTGCTATAAAATTATGGATGTTGTAGGAAACGGACGACCCGATGTCTCAAGTTGTCACTTTAACCATCAATTGGTGGAATCGGATATTTTTCTGTTTCAAATCTGATGACCAATTTTACCTCTAAACTTTTTGTCCACAAATTTTGAACCCATAACTGTGAAAATCCAACAACCATGTTTAACTTTGCCTGGTAGATTAGCTCTTGGCTTTCCAAATGTGTGTCATTTCTTTTCCCTTTGAAAGGGAATGCACCATAAAATCAAACCCACAAAATGTTGTGCCTCTCCTCTAACTTTTCCTTAAACAAAACCCATCCTCAATCCTCATTTTTCTGTCCAATAATAACTGATGGAAGCCATCATAATCATGCAAAAGTTCGGTCACATTAAGTTTGTGCTCCCATTCTCCCCCCCCCACAAAAAAAATTAAATAATAAAAGTTTGCATGAACCCAACCTGTTTGAGACTGCGGAAGCACATAATGATCAAATCTTTAAGTAAGACCCTTCCATCACCCATACTAATACTAACACACTAGTCTACTGTCATCGCTTGTTGTACAATAAACTATGCAAGAACCTTACAAAAAAGAGTGGTAATAACAGGTATATTGCCTAACCTTAATTGAATATTTAGGTTATACAGCCCTGGGATAGCACTCTCCTTCATGACAGTAGCCTTAGCGTCATCACATACAAATCCAAGCTCACAAATTACAGTACAAAAGGTCCATGAATTTTTGACAGCTCTTATCTAGGTGATGAATCATACACCTTTGAAAGAGAGATAGAGAGACGGGTACCGTGTCGGAAGCGAGACATATAAATTAGTCAATTATTGATTATTTAAATCGATTTTCTCGATACAAATCAACCCTCGGTTACATCGGTAGACAACTTCGGAGTGAAAGTTCTTTAAAAAAGTGCAATGACTGCTCTTGCCATTTACAAAAAAAATACATGAATCAAACAAGGGAGGAGACAAGGAAAAAAAGTAACAAAACAGTACCATATCTCTATTACTGCTAGCAGCTACCGAGTCGCTCATGAGAAAAAAGGACGCAGCCAGTATGCTGACGTAATAACTTGACTGTGAATAACAGTCTTGCGGTGATCGCTATATCAAAAAGCGGATCCTTATATTGCCCTCTGTTGAAATACACCTGTCCCATCAATTTTTCTTGTGAAAATCACAATGGCAGACCATTAGACGCTGACCACACAAGGAGTCAACAAGCAGATAACTTGTCCAAGGGAGGTAAACGGGTTTTTTTTTTTGTTTTAACAAACACAAAATGGAATTTTATAGCTAAACAAGTTAGTCTACATGTGTAACATGCTATCTATGATTCCACAAGTGGATAATCTAATGGAGCCGGGCTCCAGTCAGGTAGCATAATTACAGCCAAGACAAAAAAAACTTGAAATACAAAAATATTTAATCTGTTAACCCACAAAAGATAGTGATCACAATTGTACAAATAAATACAAAATATACAAATATTTTTATTATATTTTCACATTTGAAATTTGTAGCTTATAGCTAGCTAATTGAGTGGAAATATACTGTAGGAATGGGACCTTGGGCCAAACTCAATGCAAAATGCCGAGACACAAAATTGGTTTTAAAATGGGTCACACTTCTGAAGACCTGCTAGATACAATGACTGCTTTTTGTGTCCATTTCTGTGCACACACAAACATACACAATGAACTGCACATCAATTTAAATTCAAACTTTCAACTGTTTGTTATTCTTCTAATTCGTTCTGACTTTGTTGCAAAATTTGGTTGATATCTATGTAAAGGTGGGCGACTCAATCAACGACCTCGCACCCTCGCTTCAGTCCAAAATTGAGATTTTGGTATCGAAAGAAAGTCAATATTTTTCTCATTATGCCAGTGAAAATTAACGTCCAGAAAATGTTTCCTTTTGATGTTATGAACAAAAACATCTCTAAATGTGGATGACCACATCAGCACATACTGTCCTATGGGCCAAATATAGTACACATTTTTGTTTCTACTATCCAAATGGCTGGACCGATTGATTATTATGTTTTAAGAATCTTGTATCCTATCCTTTCTGTATAACTTTGAATAACCAATATTTCTGTACATCCATAAATTAGCAGACAACAAAAAGCGATATTGGACTCCATTATCTGCATGATCCTTGTCTCATTGAGTTCTGCATTATACCGACCGTATATAGCAATCATTAAAGATGCAAACGAGACTAAAAATTTGCGATGCTCCCAGAAGCAGACCATCCAGTCAAAAATATTGGGTCACATAAATTCATCATGGCGCCATGGCGATTTTTTCGAGTGGATCAAGGAGATTTGCAATGATTAACGAAGAATAGTTTCAAGAATAGCTAAGATAGCATGAACACCCGGAGAAGTACTGACACTAGTGTTGCAGTTTTCAGGCAGTATATGGCATCGAAAGGCTTCCCGACAGATTTTGAAAACTTCGACAAACAGCAGTTGGTAGATGCACTGAAGTAGTATTATATTGTAGTTCGACGAGAAGATGGTCAACAGTATAAAACGGGATCCCTGAAAACTTACGGGCCGGTTTGAATCGGCATCTTTAAGAACACTGGAAAGGCTACGGACTTACGGAATGACGCAGTGTTTTCGGAAGCCAATCTTGCCCTTTCAGATACTCTAGAGCTTAAGAGCGAGTGTTAGATGACACAACACTCTACATGCCAATCGATGAAAATGATTTATCCAAGTTGTATGGATTGGATGTCTTTGATAGAATATGCCAGGATTACAAAACAAGGTATGGTTCAAGCTTATGCTGTACATTTTTAGCCATGGTAGGGAAAACCTGCGAGAGCTAGAGAAAGACCACTTTTCAAATTCAACTGACTCTGATGGGAGAAGGTATGTCTTTCAGTCTAAAGATGAGATGACCAAGAAAATACGAGGTGATAACACAAAATTGAGTGGATGGAGGAAGAAAGTATGAAACCAAAGTGGAAGGATGTCTGGTAGCAGCTTTTGAGAAGTATTTATCTTAAGTTCAACCCTGATTGTTCTGCATTGTTTTAGCGACCATTGTCTAACAAGAATAGTCTTTTAAAAAACAACCATCGCTTAGAGAGATTGTTAGTACTTAATATGTTAGTGTAAATACTCAGAGATCATAGGAAACCCTCTCGTATATTAGAGAGATGATATAACCACAGTATTATATTTCAGGCATCAACCATACTCATGCATCAACCTTTAATTCTGAAATACCACTGGTTTGAAAATGCCAGCCTTTATACAGCCAAATCCATGTCATAGGTGAGTGCCCCCTGTTATCAAATAGATTCTAAATATTTTAACCACAGTCCATTGCGCCGAGATTACAAAATGCACTTGAAACAAGTTTCAAAACAATGCTTGACACTATGAGGCAATGAAGTATCAACTCCTGTGGCGCAGTTCAATAGCTTTCATTCACAAGCGTATTTAGAAAACACACCCCTGAGTGTTGTGTATAATATATGATACCTAGAATACACAAGATCAGTTCATGTCAATGCATGTACAAGTACAACCCACTGAACTGTGCCCTTGGTTGATGAGCATATTGTAACTCATAGTGTGTGCTATCTGGGCATTGTACACACAATGGTACTCTCAAAACCATGGGTCATATCATCCATTACATGTCAATGAACTGAGAAGTTATCCACTGTGATGGGTGTGCTATCATCCAATCAAAAGTTTTGCTTCTTGCTGCTTAGGAAATGTAAATGAATTTCCTAGTAGGCATATACCATGTCCTTAATTCTTAAAATAATTGGAACCAGAGGACTCTGCACTGCTACATGAGACAACCACCCAACTCTGTGCATGACTGTGATATTCTGCCAATCATTTGCTTGCTACACATTTGCTAGGGTAACTTGCAATGTAGTGGCTTTTATCTATTCCGATTTTATACCATCTTCGATGGAAAAACCCATCATCAGCTGATAAGCCATGGTACGCCAGAATGCCACTAGGTGAACCTACGCTAGGGTCGTTTATGTGAAAGATGTCAAATGCTGCTAAGCTTTCAAAGCAACACACCAACCACAGCATTCGGGCCACTTGCATCATCATTCTCGATGAATCCGGATTTGCAAATATAGAGACATCATCAGTGTGTCAGGCCACCGAAATGAAGCAAGTATTAAATTGAACGTCGGTCGTCTCAACGATTCCAAGAAGCAGAAATTGTCTGATGTGCTATCCTTGTGTGTCCAACTGCAATATTTTTTAAACTTGCAGCAAGTCCAATATCTTTGTGTATCATAGTCAATTCATCCAATTTCATTAGAACATTTGTAATCATGTTTTTTGGTGATATGCTTCTCTAAGGGGAAAAATATCGGGTCAGCCACCTTTAATAAATCTGGGAAAAAAAAAAAAAAAAAAAACATGTCAATTGACAATTACATTAAATAATTTGGCACCAAAAAAGGGGGTTTTAGCAAGCCGGGGAAAAAACCTGAAGGGGGGGGGTGGTAACCACCCCCCCCCCCACTTCGGTAGACGAGGGTTAAATTGTACGTCGGTCGTCTCAACGATTCCAAGAAGCAGAAATTGTCTGATGTGCTATCCTTGTGTGTCCAACTGCAATATTTTTTAAACTTGCAGCAAGTCCAATATGTTTGTGTATCATAGTCAATTCATCCAATTTCATTAGAACATTTGTAATCATGTTTTTTGGTGATATGCTTCTCTAAGGGGAAAAATATCGGGTCAGCCACCTTTAATAAATCTGGGTTGATTTTGAATATTGAATGTAATGTGTTCCCATTCACTCAAGAATGCTGCAACCAAAATGTGGAATGTTTCAAACTAGAACATGAAGGTTGCAATCAGAATTTAAAAAAGGTTACAATGCAAGCATTCCTAACATCCTGCAAAAGATGACTGCAGTGTACACATACTCAAACAGAACACCATTTAAACAAAAAATTGGTTTGACTTTGCCTGTTTTTAGATTCTCAAAAGCAAAATCTGTCCTTCACTAAAGCAAGCCCAAGTGCTGCCTCCCAAAGACAGGCACGTGTCAACATCGCCGTTGTCGTGTGTACATCGGCCTACACTCCCACAAAGCGTGACCGACATGTGGCAACGGTGTACCGTGCATAAGGTCGTACTTGAACGCAATTTAGCCTTTTCAGCCAGCAAGCTGTCACCATTTGTGCCATTGAACTTATTTGTTGGAAAATGTCAGATTCCAAGATTACACACAATGACGTCCAAGGTAAGCTTTCAAGACCAAACAAATTAACACGATCAAGCAAAGCAAAATCAATTAACAACAATGGAGTTAAAAAGTCAAACAAGTCCAATTTTAGTTTTGATTGTAATTCCAGTGCATTCATTTCTCACAATCACTAACTAATACTGGAGGGGACCTCTCATAATGATGTCAGTGTTAACTTGGATACAAAAGTTCAAGTGACGCAAATCTCTAGCCAGGCAGTGGTGAATCGACATGTTATACTTTTGTTTCACCTGGAGTTTGGTGATGACATCATCAAACATCTCTGCATGAGTGCTTGCATTTTGATTGTACCGCCTTTCTCTTGTGCTTAGTATACTGCAATTCCAAGGGTAGCTCACGTTTCAAGGTTATATAACCTGAAACATGCAGTGATGCACTACCAAACTCGAGGTAAAATGAAGTACTAAAATATGATTTCTTGTGTTTCACTGCACAGAATGACATCATAGCTTTCTTGCAGTGTTAATCGATTGCAATGCAGTAAGATGCAGCTGCACATTGCAAGCGCATGATGTTGGTGTGCATGATTCCGTGATACTTGTGCAAAATACAGTGTCCAACAAAACTTTACCTTAAAAGTGCCCCAATTTCAGGTCTTTAATAAACATTTATGCAATTTATACATTTACAAAGTATTGTTTATTAGCTTTTAAAAACAGCAAACCCTATTGAATTTGGTCCCAAATGACCGAGTTTTCTATTATTTAATGAAATCTGTTTTTTTACTTGTAACATGGACAGGCTGTCTTTTTAATACAGATCATCAGAATACATGTTGATGCATGTAAAACCAAATCTGTCAGGGTTACAAAAAAAAAAGAAATCAGTGGGTAATGAGAAAATGTGGACTTTGTTCTGATACCAAACTCATACACACAGAAGGAATCTGCTATTACAATGGCCCCATCCCCATGGCTTTATTAAGACGGGATGAAAATGGAACATGGCTAAAATTAATTTGCGCTTGGTCGTCCACATGGACAAAGTTGGTGTGATACCAGTGGCATAGCCGGGGGGATGTGGCCCCACCCAATATTTGATTTCCTCGGTCGAGATAAGCCTGTTGGTTCAATTCAGGTATAGGTTTAAAGTTCTATGGTCAGAGTGCGACAAGTAAATTTTACATAATCGTTCAAGAATAAGCCCCTCAGAAAACATTTAAAAGCACATAAAACCCAAATAAGAAAGGCCCCTGAACCCCAAATGTGACACTGCCACCCCCATATCAAAATCCTAGCTATGACACTGTGCGATACATTCAGCGATGTTTGTTGCCTACTGAAGTTGACAGACAAGAATCCTCAAGTGCCTGGTGTTATTTGCATAGCATGCATTGTGGGATGGTTCATTCATAAACTGAATTCATTGAATTGAAATTACTGTTTGTTTCCAGCTCCACATGACACAGCATTGACTCGCACAACTAACATTTAAATTCAGTTGGGTTTTCAAGATATCTGCAGAGATCTTTCTTCCACCTGTTTTTGTTTGTGCATGTGTGTGTCCATTTTGATGTTCTGGGCAACATGTGTGTAATTTTTTTTTGTGACTTGTAAACAAACAGAAAAATTATGCCATAAATTAGGTGTTCATTCATATGATTTTTGGTATGAACGCTTGTTTATGCCCGAGAGCTTTGCCCATTCATGTTCACCATACTTTTAAGCTAACTATTACTTACAAGATTATTTAATAAAAAAATCAGCCTGATATTGCATGATATTTGACCACTTTTGGCGTCCGTCACAGCGGCCATGTATAAACGCTTGTTTATACATGGTCATGTGACGTGTATTGACCAATCGCATACGCCGCTACATACAAGGTGAACATGAACATTTTTATCATCACTGTCACTGGAAGACCCCACCTTCACTAACTCTCACCAAAAGACCTCATACATTGTCAAACAAGACCATTTCCCAACTATTTTTTAATCCAACAGGAATAATATAGTATACAAATATTGACTGCTCATGAGGGAAATGGTGCAAAATAACTACCCGAGGTGACTGGAGACCGTGAGCCTACTATTTTCCCGAGACCGAAGGTCGAGGGAAAATAGTAGGCCCGCGGTCTCCAGTCACCGAGGGGAGGTATTTTGCACCATTTCACAAATATAGAGCAGTCAATATTTGTATTATATAACATATAAAAATATTTCTGTCATTTGAAAAACTTAAAAAAAAAAAAAAAAAAAATTAATAAACATTTATGCAATTTATACATTTACAAAGTATTGTTTATTAGCTTTTAAAAACAGCAAACCCTATTGAATTTGGTCCCAAATGACCGAGTTTTCTATTATTTAATGAAATCTGTTTTTTACTTGTAACATGGACAGGCTGTCTTTTTAATACAGATCATCAGAATACATGTTGATGCGTGCAAAACCAAATCTGTCCCAGTTACAAGTAAAAAAAAAAATCAGTGGGTAATGAGAAAATGGTGACTTTCTTCTGATACCAAACTCATACATACAGAAGGAATCTGCTATTACAATGGCCCCATCCCCATGGCTTTATTAAGATGGGATGAAAATGTAACATGGCTAAAATTAATTTGCTTGGCCGTCCACATGGTCAAAGTTGGTGTGATACCAGTGGCATAGCCGGGGGGATGTGGCCCCACCCAATATTTGATTTCCTCGGTCGAGATAAGCCTGTTGGTTCAATTCAGGTATAGGTTTAAAGTTCTATGGTCAGTGTGCGACAAGTAAATTTTACATAATCGTTAGCCCCTCAGAAAACATTTAAAAGCACATAAAACCCAAATAAGAAAGGCCCCTGAACCCCAAATGTGACACTGCCACCCCCATATCAAAATCCTAGCTATGACACTGTGCGATACATTCAGCGATGTTTGTTGCCTACTGAAGTTGACAGACAAGAATCCTCAAGTGTTATTTGCATAGCATGCATTATGGGATGGTTCATTCATAAAATGAATTCATTGAATTGAAATTACTGTTTGTTTCCAGCTCCACATGACACAGCATTGACTCGCACAACTAATATTTAAATTCAGTTGTGTTTTCAAGATATCTGCATTGTAAACGACACCCAGAGATCTTTCTTCCACCTGTTTTTGTTTGTGCATGTGTGTGTCCATTTTGTTGTTCTGGGCAACATGTGTGTAATTTTTTTTTTGTGACTTGTAAACAAACAGAAAAATTATGCCATAAATTAGGTGTTCATTCATATGATTTTGGGTGTGAACGCTTGTTTATGCCCGAGAGCTTTGCCCATTCATGTTCGCCATACTTTCAGCTAACTATTACTTACAAAATTATTTAATAAAAAAATCAGCATGATATTGCATGATATTTGACCACTTTTGGCGTCCGTCACAGCGCCATGTATAAACGCTTGTTTATACATGGTCATGTGACGTGTATTGACCAATCGCATACGCCGCTACATACAAGGTGAACATGAACATTTTTTTTTCATCACTGTCACTGGAAGACCCCACCTTCACTAACTCTCACCAAAAGACCTCATACATTGTCAAACCAAGACCTTTTCCCAACTATTTTTTAATCCAACAGGAATAATATAGTGGCCTATATAGCCCGTTCAATTTCTTCAGCTAAAAGCAACTTGAGCTCTTGAACCTCTCTCCTTCCTTACTATTTGGAGCCAACTTGATACTTCTTTAGTCCCCATCACTGAAAAATGGGGACTTTCAGTAAGGTATGCCTGGATGTGTTGGATAAATAGCAAATCAAATATGATATCCACTGGCAAACCAATTTTGTTTTTCTGTCTTAATTTAGAATCTCTCGGATATCTCAAACAGGTGTGTTTATTTACCATCTTCTCATCAATTCCACTGCGTTACTTTGGCTGGGATGCGTGCATGTGTATATTCTAGAAAAGCTTTCAAGAATCACATGGATCACACTTGTTAAATGATTTGCCCATTTCAGAGAAGGGGTAACCCTTTGAGGATTATCTCCACCAAATTGGGTCATAGGCTGTACTCTTATGATCCACTTTAGGATGGGGATTTTAATGGGCAGAATAGAATCAAAAAGACTCACACTAATGACAGCCCAAATGGAGTATTAAATCTTGATGTACATGTATAAATCCACTATCCATATGGCAGACAAAGCAAGTATACTCCTTACTCCTTAGCGAGAGTCATGTAAATGTGGTTGGATCTAGTCTAGACTCAACCCCAAAGCGGTTTTGGACTTATGTCAAGTCTCTTCGTAGGGAATCGCAGGGTATCCCTCCACTTGTTGTAAACAACAAAACTTACTCAACAGATAAGGGCATAGCTGAGGCACTAAATTTACCCCCGTCTTTACTGATGAAAATATGACATCGACCTGAATGGAGTCTTAAAGCAACTTTCTGACCTGAAGTGTAACAAAGCTAGTGGACCGGATAACATCCCTGCTAAATTTTTACATGACTATGCTACTGAAATTGGACCAATTATACATTTTATTTTTCAACAATCATATAACTCGGGGCATCTACCATCTGAATGGAAGAAGGCTTTGGTCACCGGTATTTATAAAAAAAGGCACAGAATCACTGGGCCCCGGAAAATTATCGGCCCGTGAGTCTTACTTGTATTTGTTGTAAAATTATGGAGCATATTATCTTGTCACACACAGCAAAACACCTGGCTAAATATAAAATCATCATTGACGAGCAACATGGATTTCGCGGAAAACTACCTTGCGAAGCTCAACTTATTCAAGCAACGCACGACTGGGCTGAGGTTTTGAATAGGGGAGGTAAAACCCTGAGGTGGATTGAAGATTTCCTTTCAAGACGTGAGCAAAGTGTAGCAGTCAACGGCACACTTTCCAGTTGGTCACCAGTTACATCAGGCGTACCACAGAGCTCTGTCTTAGGACCAACCCTCTTCCTGGTTTATATTAATGATATAGCTGATGATGTGAGTTCGACCCTTCGTCTATTTGCAGGATGATTCCATCTTGTATAGGGAAATAAAAAATACCGATAACGAGACCCAACTGCAAAATGACCTTTCTAAAGTCTTCAATAGGCCGACCATGGCAAATGTGCTTCAATGCATCTAAATGTGAGTTTCTACAAATTACCCGTAAAACCAAACCACTAAAGCATACCTACACTGTTAACGGACAAAACATCTCTGAAACGACAAACCACAAGTACTTAGGAGTAACCATCAACAACACCTTGATTGGAAAGATCACGTCCAGAGCGTAACATCTGCAGCCCGTAGTACCCTGGGTGTCCTACGGAGGAATATGTCATCCTGTCCTAGAGACGTGAAGGAATGTGCTTACAATGCCTTGGTACGACCTAAGTTGGAATACTCGGCAGCAGTGTGGAGCCCCTTGGACAAGTGAACTCTCTGGAAGCAGTACAACGACAGGTGGCTCGATGGGTCACAAATAATTATACAAGGACAGCCAGCGTCACTGAAATGCTACAAGAACTCTGTCAACCCACCAGTTCCAGAACCTTGCTCTCCCAGTTATTAGGGGACTGCAACCAACACCAACCCATCTCAACATTTAAATTAGACATTTGTTTTACTTACACGTTATTGCACCTTTGTATATACCGTATTTTGTTTGGACACGAGTTTGCACGACTTCACAGCACGAGACTTCTTGGATAAGCAAGTTGCTTCTTCTGGAGGTTATGATACAAGATTCAAGAGCATTTTCTGATCAAACAATTCAAGTTTCAGGTCCCTGCCTATGGAATACGCTCAGTAGAAACTTTAAAACTTCTAAATCAATCAGACAATTTAGATCTGATTACAAATCGCATCCGATCGGTCGTCTTCTAAATCAATCAGACAATTTAGATCTGATTACAAATCGCATCCGATCGGTCGTCTTCCTCATATCGTGTACTTATTGTGTTTCTTGTACTTATATTGTTTGTGATATAAATTTGATATGATATGATATATTGCATATTATTTTCATGCCAAAATCTCAAGAAAAGGTCAAAAAGTTAGTTAAGTTTTTCTGTTGGTCAGCCCTTGATAAAATGCTTGATCATTCCTTGTTACGGCGATCAGCTTAAAATATCAAGCATGTATCCCTTACCTCTTTGTCAAAAAATCTTTGTCATCTGACTTAAAGGTGCAACGAGAGATTTCACATATCGGATGTCCCTTAAAAATCGAAAGTACTGATTTTTGCCCTGATGTAAAGCTTTCCATCAAAAATATTCCTATCTGAAAGGATTAAGCTGAGAAATGTTTCTTTGGTACAAAAATTGTGAAATATCTAATTTCGTATAGGAGCAAATACAAAGTTCAGCCTATGTATTATATTGAAATATAAGCAAATCATAATCACCTTTTGTCTCTTTAGAGACATTTCTGTAGCCAAATACACTGTAAGAAATCTATTGGGTGTCTAATCTATATGACATTACTATTATGATGCAATATTTGGGTGCCTCAAAATCTTTTACTAGAACGAAGGTTAGGATAGCATAAATTTAAAGTAGGAGTACATGTGGAACTCTTTCCAACGCCATGATGAGTAGTGAGTTACTGCAAACCATCTGTTACTTCGCAATTTCTCATTGTTAAAAATACAGTCAATTTCCGTGTTAGAGTGTAACAAATTAGGTTGTTACAATCTAACAAGTAGTAATTTACTTTATAAACCCCCACGGTGTACATAAATAAACACATTTACCTCACGTTGGCAGAATTACTTACAGTGGCCTGAGGATGTTTTCGACACATTTCCATACAATTTAAATTACGCAGTTTAGGAGATTTACAAACAATTGCTAAGAGGATAATAATATTTTCTTACTTAATTTTCTAGCGATGTAATATACCTCCTGATACCTCTCACTCAGCCCGTAGTATCAGCAAGATGATTGTCATGATTGCGACTAGGCTGCCCTCGCTCGTTTCCTCTAACAAATAAAGGTAGGTACTCCAAAAGAGCATGTATAAGAGATTCCATAAATGCAAGTTTTCCAATGCAATTGTTGCACTGGTTGTAACATGAGTTTATAGTAACAAAATGTACATAAATTATAAGATTGAGATGAGTTCTGTTCATTAAGGTACTTTTTGTCACAATAAACTCACGCGGCAACCAGTGCAAATATATGGAAGAAATACATTGTGGGAAGAAGAACACGCTATCCCTCTTGGTATAGCGGGTTACACTCTTAAGTTCTCTTACACCGGTTTGGCATTTGAATGATGCTGCTGATGAATGCGAAAAAGTGCTAAGGTTCATCTAAATCAAGAAGAAACAAACATAGTGATTTATAGTAATTTAAATACTGTAAATTGATTCATTTTCAGGCATTCAAATTCATTCATCAATCCAGCATCCACCCACACACACCCACAATGCATCCTTCCATGCAGTCAGGCATCATTCATTCATCATTCTTTTATTGTCATTCATCATTCATTCAGTATCATTCATAAAAATAAAAATAAAAATAAAAACTTAAAATTAACAAGTCCTAGCCCATAAAATAGCATAAAATAGGTTTGAAGATCGGTCTATATCAATCAATTATCGAGAAATTTAGACTATCTCAGGACTAAGAGGAATGATGGTATTTATTTTATTTTGGTACCAATAAAAAAAGAGATCTACATCTTTGCTTTACCAATATTGAGTGTTTTGTTATAAATAAATATAACAACAGTTCTCTCGTTAAACGTGTTACATGCAGAGAACATGTTGGTTAGACGATGGTTTAATCTGTGTTCCAATGGGACCTCCATTGCTTCTTTTATATCGTCATAAACGCGAGTATAACGTAAACCTTTACTCGTCGGTTTGTTTAACTTTAGTCGTTTCAAAAAGCTACTGCTCTGTAGCTCTCCTTATTGAGGAGCTGAACACGTGAGAAAGGAAATGTTAGATGATATTACCTTAAAACATAATTCTTGGCTTTTTTTATAAAACCACTCACTGTGAATTTTTTCCCCACAATAGACCGTATTCCATATGACGTCAGCAACCAGACATGTTTGGTGACAGAATCTCATTCCCGGACTCAATACATAATCTTCAATCGATCCATTTTACGATTGGCACGGGATCATTGACAGATGATGTATTGTTGTACTGGAATGGTTGGTACATTTTGTGACTCTTTCCGGAATAAAGTCCGTATACGTGGCACTTTAGCCGTCAAGGCTACTGAATTCTGAGCAAAACGGGGTGCAAAAAAGTGGGGTCACAAAAAGTACCAACCCGTAACTGGAAATCGTTATCTTGTCCACCACATGGCTGGCTATTGAAAATACGGTCACATAACAGAGCAAAACTTCTCAATGGCCCGTATGCATAAAAGTAATAAATACGATTTACTACGTAAAATGTAAGTATTTACTTCAATGTATCTGCTAAAGTGTACTGTAGAAAAGCTTTTACTCTTAGAATTTTGGCTTCAACATCACCTTTTACTACTTGACAAGTGTAATACTTTCCAGTGAATGCATAACACCAAGTATGTACTAGAGTTTTTCCTTCTAGTAGATGCCTTTAAAATGTCCAAGGTACTACCGAGCTACCTTTTGGCCGTATACTAATACATTTGTGTCCGAGAACATAATACCTACATGCAAAATGGCTGGAGTTGCACGTATACTGCATTCTGTGCTCATTTATTGTTAGTGAAATTACAGGAAAGGTTTTAATTCATAATCTTGGAGGTTGGTCCTCCACATACAATGCCAAGGCCATACCAGAAAGAAACTATAATTGTCATACAGCTGGTGGCAGATGAAAAGTCTGTTAGAAAACTGGTGAAGCATACTCAAGGACATCTCTATGATTTGAATGGCCTTTGTCGGGTTCTATAGTCTGACCACAAGGATTTACTGAATTCTTAAGTAAATACTAGGCAAGTACAAGCATTTACTACGAAGTAAAAGGTAAAGGTTATGCACCAAATCTTATATTGCTTTTACTTTTTACTTTTACTTGACAGGCAAATGCTTTTACTTTTACTATTCACTAATAAGTATTTAATTTTTTTATGCTAACGACGGCCGATGTGCGGGAATCCTTAAAACCTGACCAATTGACCTTCTTCCACCTCAGCTCATGTTATTGTCTTTTTTTCTTGATCATTCCCTCACGGGCACGTCCTAAACCCCTTGGCAAAGGAGAAGAGCTTTGCTCTACATATTACGTGGCTAATTAACTTGGGTAATCAAACACGACGATATTGTATTTCATAATTAAGAGTATAAGAGCCAACCGGGCCATCCTAGTAGCCCGCAAATGCGGTTATAAATATGTCCAGGACAAATCTACCTTATTTCGAATCTGATACCAGCTTTAATCCGGTTTGAGTGAAGGCATAGGTCAAGTAACTGAACCATAACATTTTTGGTTTCACTTCTTTGTTGCAACTTCCGTAATTCTGGGTACGCATTCTGTAAGGTTTTTAAAAGACCCCTTATTTTTCGACGCGTTATCGACTGAAGACACTGGTATTTTATTTTAATTTTCAATTTGTGAGTTGAAAACGTCATCAACTAAAGATCAATAATTAAAAAAAAACCGTTTTGAACTTTTTATGAGGAATTTTCAACACCGAAGACCTTTATATAATGAAAACGTTTGGAAGCCTAGAGCCAATGCCTGTGCGCGTGGACGTCACCCTGAACTTTGAAGAACGAAGGAGTACTGCTTCTAAGGTTTCGAACTGTACCTGTATCCATTACCATAGAGCGGTAACTTACCCCGGAGTTTCTTCATGCAGTCTTTCGTCCAGACACTCATAATGTGACTTTGCACATCATTTAGATATTTTTGGTAAAAAGAATGTTCTCGAAAGCAGCCTATAAATCCCATGATTATCCTTCCGTGTTACGAATGCCGGGGGCGAAGTTAGTAAAGTGGTGCTGCGGAGATGTGCCTCATACTATCCCCCCCGGCAAAACCTTTACATACACGTATACAAAGCATAGGCCATGGGCGTTCCTGACCTTTTGAATATTGTGGGTGGTGTGGTGGTTTTGTTGCCGACAAATTTTGTGACAAGTTGCGCCGACACAATTTCAACCATTTTCCAGGCTCGCTGATCTTGCGATAAATACGACGGGTATATCCGGCAAGGCGCGCGAGGCAGGAGAGTGGTCCTCTCCGGGCCCACAGTCCGGAACAATGGTGAACATAGTGCAAGCGATTCAGTTGCCTCTTCACGCAACATAGTTTCATTTAATTTGCGTTGTCGCTATGAGGCTCCGTACCATACTGGCCGGACTATGATTACTTTTCACACCGGCCACTATTTTTTAACCACCGGATCAAAAATCCTAGGAGCGGATGGGGAGGGGTATCACTACAAAATTGTTCAGGTTATGTTGCATATTAAGATATTGCATATATCAATCGCAATTAATATATTCCGACACAATCAGCAACAAGATAAAATGCTCCTACGATATATAATTCAACTCCGATATTTTGTCATCACCACGTCACACTTGAAGTGTTTTTTGGCTTAAACATTTTTGTTTTTTGGCTGCGCTTGACAGTTTCGATAAATAATGTCAGTACCAGATAATGTTGCTTGAGGCAATTGTTAATATTTTGGTAACTTCGTTATCTACTTGTCCCAGAGAACTTTTTGTTTTATTGTTCGTATATATTTTCAGGAAGTTTAATGTAATTAAATCGAGAGAGAGGAATTATGCCACTTCTGCTTTAGGTTTTCTGAGCGTGCTTCGTCATAAATATACCTTTCCAGTTAATGTTCTAATCTTAGTTAATCATGCGATCTAGATCTCAATGATGACGCTAGTTATAGCTAAGGGTAACAGACATTGGTCCTCACTTGCCTCAAACCATACTTCATAAACACCTTTGCAGCAACGTCCCTCCCTCTCCGAAGCAGTAGAATGTTATACTGTAATGGGGGTGGGGGCCTATTTATTAATTTCACCAATTTTTCGTCCAGTTTAATACATCAATGGTGTTACGACAGAGATGTGCACACGCAGCCGTGACATGGCATTTTTTACACTAGAAAAAGAGTATGTTGTCTTATTCATTTAATTTTCTGCTAAAACGTAACTATACCTCATAAAATGAAACTTACACTAAGTTTGTGCTACTTAGAAAAACTTTAATTTTAGCCCGTAATTAAGCAATTTTCAGATATTACTTCATAAGATATACTTTTACTCACTCGAATAATCTAAAGTTAAATTTGACATATTGGATTTTCATGACACTAAGGGTTCGATATTGATTGAGGTATCGGTGTATGAGGACCGAAAATTGAAATAATATTACTTCAATTAATTAGCCGCTTGTTACGAAAACTTTGTGTTCTCCTGTTTACTGAATAAAGCATGTAAGGTTAGTGAAAACGTAAGCTAAATATGTATTACGTGACTAGTAACAATCACAATTTCCTTCAATCAACTAAATACAATCGTAGAATCAACAATACAATGTACTTTGACAATGCCTTTCTAGATTTAAAAGAATTAAAAATAACTTGGTTTTATTATCAATACATAAATTGTATATCTTTTTGTTGTACCCTCACATATTAAAAGTTTTTATAAATAGAGCTTGTAAAACTGCAGTAAAGTGTAGATATAATCAAGTGACTTGGAGCTGAACCTGTAATTCCAAAACGATTAAGTTTATGATATTAGCTCTTGATAACATAAAGTAGATCGTAATGTGCTGAAACTGTTGATATTACTTAAAATATTATTTTGCTATATCCAATGAATAAACGTAGTAAAATGTATATTAATGAAGGTAAGTGAAATTTTGAAGTGAAGAGTAACAATATACAATTTATTCAAATTAAATCAAGTAAAATAAAAATGTAGAACTAACAAGTACAAATATTACGTTGACAATAATGTATGACGAGCCAAAGTTTGAAAAGTAAAATTTCATATATAGTTGTCAATACTTAAAGAACTCTTCTTGTACACTCGCATATTATAAATTTGCTTTCAAAATGCCATGTAATACTTTAGATATAATAAGTGACTCCACGAGCTGAACCTGTATTCCACTAATTTGTAAGCTCTCATAGTGCTGCAGAATCAGGTGAAAAAGGGGCCTTAGATTTTACCAACCAGGGCCAGTAATAACATGTGAAATCATAGCTTACATTGATCATAGGCAAAGAAGGAGGGGGATCGAGGAGCTATCTCAGGAATCGGCTAACCACCAATTTGTACCGCAGGATCTGGATGAAGGTGATATTATATGAGGTGTTAGAATCACAGCCATTTAAGTCAGATCAGAATATAAGTAGGCCAAACGCCAAAACACGTTTAGCTTGCGTGCAAGAACGTACGTTTTCGTGTTTCGTGTTGTGTTTGTAAATTTTAAACATAGGCTATATGCCGTAACAAAGCTTGTTTAATTGGTTTAGGGCAATTCCTATTGAAGTAATTTAAAGTCTCAATTATACGTGATGCTAACATAAATGACAAAATCGTGTAATTAAGTGTGCATAATACTTAAAGGGGAACGATGCACTGCGTGCATTTGTGTCCTTATGAGACACAAAATGAAACACTGGAATATAATATATGCAACCAATCCCCGTAGGTGAAAGGCTTTACATAATTAGATCCCACCATCACACATGTATTAATCATGTGAGTGATGAAGACGAAAAAAGCTTGGTACCATATGATGGCTACAACGTATTGTAGGTATGCAAATGGATGAGGATTTACTAAATTAGGAGACGGCGTGCTAGACACGTGTTTCCATTATCTAGAACCTAAAGATGGGGTTCGGCATCTATGATGAAGGGCTTTCGTTACCCAGTTAGTGACAAGGTCCAGAACAGTGTCTAGCACGGAAGGAATTTGTCTTGATTGTTACCATCACGTATAATTGAGCACTTTAAGTACTGCAAATGATGCCCTAAACCAATTCGCTTTGTTACGGCATATAGTCTATGGTTTAAAATTTACACCAACACGAAACCACGCGAAAACGTTCACGTGTCTTGCACGCAAGTAAACGTGTTTGGCGTTGGGGCCCCTACTTATATTCTGATTGACTTAAAGGGCTGTTTTTCTAAACCTCATGATACTATCAATCATCCAAGATACGCAGTTACAAAATGGCGGTTAGACGATTATGGGATAGCGTCCTGCTATCCCCTCCTTCTTGCATATTCAATTTTGTTTTTTTATACCAACCCCCTTCTGACTAGTCACTCGTGCGGGTTGAGGGCGGCTGCAGCTCGTATTTGCGCACTGACAGCTCACAAGTTAGCTCCAGTGTTAGCGAATCCGTCTTGAACAGGGAGAGGCTTTTTTCCTACCACCTCAAGGTTCAGTGGTATTGTTTAGAAAGCAACCGCTGTAAAGAAATGACCCACGTCTTACTACATGGAAAGGATTCGATTTCCTCAACATGGTTCCCCACGTATTTATCGTCGGAATAAATAGAATACAAGAATGTCAGCATGTATTTTGTTCTACAACCTGGACAAATTACGAGTGAACACCACTTCTCATTCACTTAATTGGAGCTACTAAATACCAAAGGACGGTTGCCTAACTCGCGTTAGGTATAAGGAAGGCAGGAATTCGATTGGTCTTGGACAATATTTACTTGTACATCTGTCATCGCGCATTTTCATCTACCAGGCAAATATGCATATAAGGGAACTCGGCATTTGTGCTTTTCTAGAGAACTTACGTTTCTCCACCCACACTCCTGTGTATCTCAACAAGACGAAATGACTGAACAATAGCAGTGCCAGGGGAGGCGCATGCGTAAATCGAAATGATGAGCGAAGAGAGTCAGATCGCGGGTCTATATGTACACGTAGTACCATTCTTCAGTACTCTGTAAAGGGGATGCACACATACACACTGACGAGGAGAAACTTGGAGACAGAAGGAGGAATTTATTTCCTCACGTGACCAAGAACAAATCGCCTCTAGGCCCGAAATATTGACTACCGAACACAAGGCAGCATACGTGGCTTTAACAGTTACAGGTGCATCACAGTTATTTGAATGATACTTTAATGAAGGGACCCACAGGACCTTGCGATGGCCTTTTTCTAAATAAACTGCATGAAATTAATCTACTTGCACGTTATGGTGGGCTATGATGAACGATAAGACAGTTTCCTTGGGGTAACGGACACATCGCAAACTGACTGAGTTTCCATGAAGGAATTCCATCAATCCAATATCTCGAAACTTACAGAGGGTTCCGGCAAGTACCGATGAAGGCTTTCGTACCAGTTGTACACGTCCGAAACACGGTTCTAGCACGCCGTCTAACCATAATTTAGTATCCGCATCCGTTGCATAACTACATACGTTGTAGGGACCTAGATGTACCGCTTTATTTCGTCTTCATGCAACTCACACGATATACAATAAATGTGGAGGGTGGGATCTAATTATAAAGCTTTCACCTACGGGGATTGGTTGCATATTCATATGCAAGTGTTCATTTTGTGTTCTATTAAAGTACAAAATGGCACGCATAGATGTTCCATTAAGTGTTATGCAACACTAATTACACGGAATTTTGTCTGGATTGTTACCATCACGTATAATTGAGACTTTAAAGCTTCAATATGACTGCCCCAAACCAAGTGCCTTTGTTACGGCATTTAGTCTATGGTTTAAAATTTTACACCACACAAACCACGAAAACGTCACGTGTCTTGCACCAAGCTAAACTGGTTTTGGCTTTGTTCCTACTTAACTTCTGATCCTACTTAAATGGGCTTGTGGAGTCTACCCTCAGATAACTATCAACTCATCCAGATCTCCAGTTACAAAATGGTGTTAGCCGATTCCTGGGTAGGCGTCCTGCTATCCCCCTCCTTCTTTGCCTATGACAAAAATAAAATTGATGGCATTTGCATAACCAGCATTTTGCAAAATGGCCGCATTTTAAAGGTAATAGCACTACTATGGTGACTCAGTGTCGGAATGTATGTTGTCTGGGTCAAGTATGTTCAATATAACAGTTGCCATGATATGTCGCGAGTCCTGGAAATTTATATACACGGCTACTTTTCAAGATGACCGATATCTCATCAAGAAACTGTATATTTTCTTTTTATAACCTAGGAATAGTTGGTGCACAATGAGTGTTTTTTTTTTGGTCAAGGAGTTTCAATAAAGATATTTCTAAAAACTGTAGGATGAATATAAGGTGATTTTGTTATGCATTGTCACTTTTTTTTTCCAAGATAGGCCAATATTTTAAATACAAGTACCCAAGAGTGTTAACTTACTGCAATGTCAGCTTATGCTGCCAGTGGTGAAATTATATTAACACAGATGCTTGAATAATTAATACAACACGAAGCCTCGGTAACTCCTCCTTAGAACTTCCTAACTGCGCTTTATGCCCCATATGACGAAACCCCAAACCATTGACTACCAATAGGTGTGCAGTAACCATGACCATATAATTGTTCGAAATTCGGGGCCATTTTACTCTTGACATATCTGAAACAAACACTAAGGGTTTCTATTAAAATAATACAGGCCTAAATATCAAATTCCCATGGCAATTCCAAATATATGTTTTGAGTGAATACATATAGAGTGTCAAAGGTGTCACATTTTTGTTGTCACAGGTGGTAGTCCATTAATAACATGCCCAAGCGCATCTGACAGTTTGTGAGAATATTGCTGTTGAATCCTTGACCTATAAAAAATCCCTTTGTCACCAAAATCGTCATCCTAGGTGCTATATAGCCTGAGTCTAAGGATTTTTGGCCTTTTGCTATGTTGACCATTTTGGGAAAATATGACGTATGAACACTTCATTACTGTTTTATATTTACCTTACAGTTTTGTAATGTTTTATATGAACTCCTTGACCAGAAAATTTTAATTTGACACCACAACCTATCTTCATAGGCTATAGAATAAGAAATGTAAGGTTTGTGCCTATAAAATGTCAGCCATCTGGAAAATATCGGCACATTCAACATTTTATATTTTTGGGGAATAGTTTGATTGTGAACTCCTAAGACCCTAAAAAACATTTTTTTTACACCAATTTTGTCTCTTAGGTGTTTTTTGGCTTAGATGCTTCAATTTGGAAATGGCGTCCGTTGCAAATTGCCACCACTTTTAATTTTGTCATCACCTGTTTTTCATGAACCCACATACTACGTCAATTTTAGCTATGATGAAAAATGTTATTTTCCGGCCCCGGTAGCCAACTCTCCTAAATGGTTGGTGCTGCAGTACTAGCACATCAAAACGGGGTTGAAATATCGTCGCGAAACTTTACAGATGGTGGTTGGGAGTGAAGGCCATCTATCAAATGAAACTTTATAGACAAAATCGGATCCACCCCCCCCCCTAAAATTGGGTTACCAACAGCCAGGATCGGTACCCGATTTAACCGAAGTAGATACGATTTTAATAACATTTGAAAGTTCCTATATATTTTTCGCATTATTTTTTCTGAAATTTCACTTCCCACATCCAGTCATTCCAGAGCCAAGATGAATACGCAGTAGCGGGTGCCAGAAGGGTGAAAGGGGAGAAATGGCCCCCTAATTTTTTCTTCTCCCCACCACACCCCCCCCCCCCCGGCCAGAAGGAAAAATTGTGATTTCCGTCCCGGGACTCCCACATTTTACCGGAAGTGTTCCAGATGATCTCATTTACCTTGTGAAATCTTAGAGCCAAAGGATTTTTTGGTTTGGAAGTTTGGACGCGATGGCGTCTCAAAATCTACACTAAACAGCTGATTGTGGTTTACCCGCAGTACGAATAAACAAAGATCAAGCATGTATGTGTTTGAGGTCAAACTGTATCAATCATTGTACCAATATTACGTTTTAAATCTGGGATTTCACAGGAAAGGCCTTTCACAGTCGGAATTTTGACACGCACATATGAAATACAAAAATAATAAGATAAACTTACGCCTTGTCGTGAACACACTAATTTTCAACCAACCACTTGCAGGTTATTTTCGCATATTCATGCCAGTAACAAAATAAAAAAATATGAATGTTGGATGATTTGTTGATGTTTCGGATTAGCAATCGCTGCTAATCCTTTAATTGTTGGTTTAATCAAATACTTAATTCTGATTATGAATATGATTTAAAGTAAAACATCCACTTACTCTGATAAAATACCACAACAGACAAGTTGTCTGTCGAAATATTTCTCTGTTTTAATTTTATTTAAAATATGACACCATAAAGACAATTCAACAGTAACTTCACTTGGTTTCTATTTTGTGTTTAAAATTGTTCTTTTGATGGCGCACTAGCATACATATTTTAAATTGTTGGTTTAAGATAAACTTAACTGATGTATGATAATATTTAAACTAAATCATTCTGATTAACGTACGTAGAAAATGTAAATAAATATAATCTTTAACCCTTAACACCAAGCAGACCTGTGTATATGACTAATGTCATAATGTAATTCCATCAAACGCTGGAACCATACCTAGTCAATATAACAAAATAATATTATGCAAATTTCTACACATTTTAATAGAAAAACTTTCCACTACATGGTACAAATGTTATATACACACAAAACCATGCTGCATTTGCAAGAGAAGCATCGGAGGAAAAAGTTTTTTCTGCCGCCTTAGTTAAGTATACGTGGATACTATTGACTCGGTAAGATATGAAAATTAAGCCCAAAGGTTCATACCTAATTGGCCACTTACTTTCGGCAATTCGTTGCTTAGCTAACCATCGAAAGTGAAAAGCAACGCGTTGCTAATTGAAATCAACGAGTTGATTTCAGACAGTACTTAAACCACGCCTTCCTTTCATTATCAACGCTTGCTTTTTCACTTTTTTGATGTTGGCTAATCAATGCGTTGCTAGTGAAATCAACTCCGTTTCTAATGAAGCAATGCGTTGTTTTAAGTACTGCCTGAAATCACGCGTTGCTTCCTTGCTTGTAGATTGCATCGCGTTGTCTTTTCACTTTCTGAATTAGTTAGCAAAGCAACGCTTTGTTTTTTTTTAAACAACCCTTTTAGCTTGCCATAGTCGTGTTCATTTACACCTCAACAGAATTTAACGACAGTCAACTTTCGCCTAAGTCTTGTAATCATTCACTGGTTTGGCATCATCTTCAAATCTGTTTTCAGTTCTATGTTTAGTACTGTGGAACTGTATTTTGTGCAATACATATACAATCTTGCAACCAAGGTTTTTCTAATCAAAATTTCATACTAGGATCCCAAAATTCAGGGGTGTCATTTTTAAAGTGTGTTCTTGGATTATTCTAGGGGGCAGGTTATATAACAGGGTCAAAAAGGTTTTTTAAAGTGACCATCATGTTCAGTACCTTTCAGATTTCAGAAAGGTATAGTTTGCCCTATCTGATTCGTTATAGTCCAGAGTTATAAGGCAAACAGGTTCAAGGTCACCCTGCGGGTAAAATATTCAGATCATCATTTTGTTTTACATGGTGGGCCAAAGCCGAAAATATCAGTCGCATTGTTCAATGACGTTTTAATGATAATATAGAGGGCAAATATGGCCGTGGCCCACAGATTCTTGGAGATCATATCCATATCTGTAAAAGTCTCCTTTTGAAGGGAAATACAGAATCTATATACTTTTCCCATTCAGTAATGACCCGGTAACGATTTCAAACCAGTTTCAACAAAATCGAGCATTCTGTAAAATTATGACCTTAACTCTCTTGAGCCTACTCTACTAAAACAATATGTTGTAGATTGTCAAACTGTACCTTTTTGGAACTGTTTATGAGCAACCGAACCGATTGGTATATGTTTGAAAACAATTTCAATACTTTTATTGTTTACCCTGTATAAAAAATCGAACAAAACCAAAATTTTCCCCCTTAAAAACACCAAATAACACATTTAAAAAATAACCCATGATTTTTAATTCTTCATGATTCTGCATTAGAAACATTGTGTCAAAAGTGTCCTATTAAAAAACTAAATTCAAAATATCATTACTTCCCCATATACTTATTAAGCCAAGAATATAGATCAAAAACCGCTAATTCTGAGATGTGCGACCGATTATAGAATTTTGTTTTCAATTGAACACCTTGGATTATTGCGAAATACTGTTTTCTGACCGATATTGTAAAATTATTCTGTGATTATCCAAAATTAACAAAACATATTTTGTTTATTTATTGCACATTTCGCGAAAGAAACCGGTTTTCTCGACCGATTATTTCAAGTTTATTACCGATAATCAAAGATTTTCAATTCGATATTCCAAGATTATTAGTCGAAAATCCAGGCATATCATTGACCAAACTGGGTTTCTGGAAAGATATTCCATTGTTTATCGCCGATAATCTAATATTTTCTACTCGATATTCCAATTTTTACAATCATAATACCAGCAATTAATATTATATTGTACCAGATTGGCTGTAGATACTTATCAAGAAGTTTTGAAGCTTTATTGGCGAGAGAGACTAGGCCCGGAGACTGCGATTCCAAGATTTTCAATTGCAAAATCCAAATTTTTCGATTTATATTACATTTTATCTGAATCAGTGGCTTATCGGTTGAAATCTTAAAATATCAGTTTGAAGTCTTGGATTATATTATCACCAAAATCGGATATGTCTCTGAATATCGATCGAAAATCTTTAATATCATCACTAACCATTTTTTTTTGTTTTATCATCCTTATCTTGAAACTATCATCTGAAACTCTGTATTGAATATTGAAAATCTGGATTTTTCACACAAAATGCGGACCATATTTTTAATAGCGGCGATAAACCTGTTTCTTGCTCGAGGTTCTAGACTATATAAATGAAAAATATTCGATTGTCAGTTAAAAATCTTGGCTGAAAAGCTACTTTTTCGATGGATGTTCTTGAAATATCGGTTGAGTGTACAGAACGCATTGCTCGATCTGCCTCTTCGGACGTAGAATAGGCCTATGTGCTTGAAGCAGTCATAAAGGTCATCTGCTCCGAATGAAAACATCGTTGGTTGCCACATGAAAAATCGGGAGTGAAAATCTTTCAATATTTAAAATTGGAATATCGCTCAAATTTGTTTTTTTCCAGTCAAGAAAGATCCTTGGAATATAAATTGTAAATCTTGCATTATCGACCAAAATTCGGAAATATTTGATATTGCCTAAAAAAACTCTTGCCAAAAAAAAACCGCATTTTTGTAATTGAAAATCTTGGATAAATCGCTCGAAAATCGATCATAATTCTAAGTTTTTCTGTGGAAAATCTAAAATCTTGGCCAAACTACTAGATTTTTTGATCAATTGCGCTCAATATTCTTGACATATTTAAAAGCTTGTAATATCGGCGATGAACCATGTTAATTTTCGACTACAATTCCAAGTTTACTCAGTGAAAAAAATTGAATCTTGGCACGCGAAGTCAAAAAAGCATTGAAAAAGTTTTGGGCCAGTTAAAATTAAAAGCTAATTAAAAGTGATAAAGTGTTAGATTTAGTACCATAACTCTTGGTTACGCGCATAAAAGAATTTGTATAAAAACATTCAAAACATTTCTGAAAAGTAGTTCATATATTACAATGTACAAGTAATAAGTAAATATAGGAGATGTATCTTACAAAAAATCGTCACCATACTGTGTACATTTGTCTCTGAACAGCATAAAGAAATATAGTGAATATTATATTTACACGGAATAAACCATTGCTATTGATGAATATATAGATGTTGTAAACAATATAGAGATGTGTAGATTTCTATTTATATATATTACAAGACAGCTGCAGAAAATAATCTATAATAGTAGATATATTCAAACAATCAATATGCGCCTTAATTCATTTGTCAATCAGAAGAAACTCCCAGCGTGATTGGGTGAGCTCAGATGGGCGTGGATAATCAAATGAAGAGCCTATCCAAAGAAGCTATAGGCTCAAGTAAATTACATCACGTGTCGAGGTGATTGACAGATGGTGTAAGGCGTGGAATAGATCGTGTGTGAGTTTGTCTGCGACGAATGGCTTTCAAATTACAATATGTTGCAGAAAAAAATCCTGTTTGTTCAGATTGTAAGATCACAATGCTTTTCTGTGACTTAGAAATATTTCAATCGTTTGAAGAGAATATTATAGATAATCCAACCAAAGAATATAATACATTTTAACAGAATAAGAAAAAGGATGCGCCTAAAAGTTTTTATGAGGGGGTGGCCAACTATACTAATTGATAGAAGGCCCGTGTTTTGGGTTTAGCAGCCATTTTCGCACCTGGACCACATTCTATTCATTCAACTGAGTGTATTGTTTTGAGACTCAAAAGATGGCTGCTAATCCGAAACAAGGGCACTCTCTATAGTAATCTTTTACTCGTATATATTATCAGTCATGGACATGCTAAGTGGAATGCCACAAGAAGTACTTGATGTGAGAGCATATAACAATCTTTGTTAACGTTTCACTAGACATTTCTCTTTAAGGTTTGGGTATAGAATGTTCACATTTCATTCACTTAAAAGACCCAAATATTCGTTTTCTTAGAACCAATACAATTTTGTAATAAGTCCGGTCTGTGAACAAAAATACAGGTTAATATCTATAAGTTTATGCTTATTGGTTAAGAGCAGTGTTAGTTAAACAAACGTAGGTTTACCATACTAATATCATAACCCCAATTATTTCCTCAGCTTAGTTTTCGTTCTTAGATTGTGGAAGAAATATCAAAATTAAGATGAGAAGATTATGCTATGTATTGTCTTCTGGATGAGAAATATATTCATAACACACAAGACTCAATTTCATGACTCAATTTCATCTATCTCTAATTCCTTATGTAGTTCAACGACGGGTTCCGTCTTAGAGAACATCACTATAATCTTCTAAGTATCATTTTAAAGTATCTTTAAAATATTTTGTGCCTTTCGTATAAAAACGCCTCCTCTCTTAGAAAATCTCTCAAACTTGAAGTTTCTAAACTCTCGCCTCCCGGAACGGTGGTTTTCACCATTAAATAAAACTGCTTGTGTTTTTGAGGGCTGAATATCTCTCTGTCTGTTACACCAAAACGCATCCCCAGTTTATCTCAGTTTGTGTCAGAGACCTTTAAAGAGACACGATGAATTTCCAGAAAAAATATGCGCCTATATTTAGAATGCTCACCAATGTGTTAAATCACACCTGAAGTAAATAAGCCGAAAACGATGCCATTGGGTAATAAAAGATGATTTAGTATTTGCGCGACAGAAAATCCAGTTCATCCTTCATGTAAGACTGCACGGAATTAGCCTAGCATGAAATCTTCTATAAGAGGATCAAAGGATTACAAGGATTGTACAGCTTTATTCCGTATCTTACACCAAGGACACACCGAAAATACAGGCATACTTCTTTGCAGGGCAGATTGGAAAAACAGGTATGTTCAAAACTAATTTAGTTTTCTTTCTGCTTGTTAACCAAATAAATCTTCGAAGCCTATTGGTAGGTGTTCTACAACCAATCATGTCCAAAATTAGAGAACTTTGTATCTTTAGAAAATCTCCTCGGGTTAACTTTGAGCGATGCAATGGCATTTTTTTGATCGTCTGGCTGTGAATCTACGAACACGTACATATCATTTCGTGCTTTGGCGCCCTCTTTGGTTAAATTCCCCTCTCGAAGATGGTGCGTGTTTTTTTGTGATTTGAAATCTAGTTATTACAAATCACAATTGAGCATCTCACACCTCAAACGAGTAAAATACGTTTAATTTACAAAGAATTCAAAGTTCATTTACAATATATAACCTTATTATATTTTAACCTTAAAAACACAGACGTGCCATAAATGTCGATCGCAAGTTTTCAATGACACACAAATTATTTATTTGTACTTCTTCGTTTTTTTATAATTTTTCTGTTCTTTGCAAACAGAAATCAAGCGAAAAGCATTTTTGATCAAGAGAATATTAAACATTGATTTAAAATATATCAATGCGAAGCAATAAATCTTGGTGCAAATCCGCCAGCTAACCATACGAGAAAGGCGAGATATGGTAAGAGTTCATCGACATTCTGTTTCTTACGTTACAACTTGATCTGATAATATGAAACTTAAATAAGTGCGGATTGGGAATCTGAAACGCATTCAACTTTCTTCCAATCTCCTTTTTATTCTAGCTTGACATACCAAGAAATCCCAGTACAAATTTGTATCATTATCTCAGTTGGAAATGCTGAAGCTCATGTAAAAATGGTAGGGTGCGCGCGCGAGTGCACGCGTGCTCGCGTGTGTGTGAATAGGTTTGTGCGTACAGGCTTACCCTTTGCAACCGAAATATATCAGTTTATTCGTTAGTGTGTTTGGAGCTGTGTCTCTCTTTCTCTGGAAGTTTGGAAAGTCGTTAGGGAAGTGGGTGAGTAATGTGTGCGTGTGTTTGTGCTACACACAATACCCATATGTGGGTATATATATTGAACCGATACACATTACACAATTATTACTTAAGTTTAATGGTGGATTTACACTCCATCGGCAAACGCCGCGGCTGAAGCTAACCTTTCGATTATGATTTGCGCGTCGATGCTTATACATGTATACGCATTGCGCGAAAAGCATGTTCATTAGACGTATGCCGGTAAAGCATATGATCCCACCATTTATGTAAAAAATAACAGATCGAATTTATGAAAATGTGTTTTTCCCGCCAATTGCATTGCTTTGATGTTTAAGATATTGCAACTAAGAAATATAATATGTGATTTGACTTAAAAAGGCATAGTATTGTGGTGATATTAAAGCAAGTAATTTCTTAGAAGTATTACAAATTGAAAACTTTTACTGTTATCAATATCAATCTAGGTATTTTTTTTTAATTTCTTTTTCTTATAGGGCACTAGCACAGGAATTTAACAAGTGAACTTGTCCTCCAGAACAACCCAAGATGCAGACAATACAAAAGAATCACCTGTAGAAATATCTGAATTTTCAGGTAAACCAGGTTCATGTATTGTATTCTTCGCATGCTTGGGTGATCTTGAGGGCCAACAAAAGTCCAGTCAAATTGTTTACCTTCCGTTAAAAGACGGGTGCACTTTCGTGTTTATGTCTTCGTCGTCTTTAGACGGGTTCCGCGATTTTGCTCATTAGACTATGAGTAGGATTGTATATAAATCTACGTATAAAAGGATACAGTACATTACACCACTAATCGATCAATGCACCACTGGTTGTGTAAGGACTCTATATCACCGTATTAAATATACGACACGTTTACTACATCGTCGGCGTTTCAGATGTATATGCACTTAACGATTTTTGAAAGTTGAATGGTATTAACGTGTAGTCAAAAGAATTCAAAATGGCATGCAACTAGAGTTTTATTTCTTGATTAAAATTTTCTGAATACGATATGGAAAATCAACGCTTCTCCTTTTTGCATACTCGTAATATATTCTGACGGGTTTAACTATTTTTTTAGGATTGTTGGTAAAATTCTAAACATCAATATTTAGAAGGAAAGGTACTGAATGGACTAGTCACAATCGGGTGATCTATAATTGAAAGCTTTTTATATTTAATTATTCAAAATAACTACATTCAAGTGACGAAAGAAAGTACATACCTCCGGAATAAATGTCATTTTTTTCTAAGTATTGTCTTATTATTTGTTACACTAAATCATTGGATTTGGACCGTTAAAACGTGGAGATAACATTATCGGAATTTGTGAAATGGAATCGCAAATAACTCGGCAAGAAAGATTTGCTTTGTTGTACGATCTGTACCATAAGCGACATTTCTTGGATTCCAAGAAGAAGAAGAAACGACCAATTTCTGCATGTTGTGCAGGAAATTTGGTCATTTCTTTTCTTTTTAACATCACAATTATTTGTTTTTCTAACTTTTTATAATCTATTTCCCCAAGAAGTAATTATTGTTCGATTGTTTGTTACATTAAAATCATTAGATTTGCACCGTTCCTAAAACTTGGATATAACATTAAGGAAAGAATTGATCTAAAGTGTATCGTAATGCCATAGACGAGTATTTCGCTTTTGTATGTGTTAGCAACAGTCAGCAATACCTTCAAAGTATAGAACTCAGATATTGGAATTTGTGAAATGGAATCGCAAATAACTCGGCAAGAAAGATTTGCTTTGTTGTACGATCTGTACCATAAAGCGACTACATTTTCTAGGAATCCAATCAAACGACCAATTGCTGTATGTTGTACAGGAAAGTTTTGTCATTCTTTTCCTTATCAAATTATTTGCCTGTCTATTCCTCTACGAAGTATGTACTAACTATTGCAGCTTACTCTGTTTAAATTGTTGTTGTCATAATACCTATGAGACCATACTTGGTCGGCTCGCTCCAGTTCTTGTAGTGGTCTTCTGCGTTGATTTTGGTTGAGATTGTTGTCGTCTTATCCTTCTCCAGACGTTATATCGCCGCGGCAACAGTGTGTATAAAATGGATTGCAACAAGAGTTTAAATACGATAAAACAATAGTAACCAGGCCCATGATGTTGTGTTCGTCAAACTTAGGATTGTTACCGTGAAGAAGGATCAGCTGGTATATCCAGAAAGGAATGTAACATGCCCAGAAGAAGATCACGATTGCCGAAGAGCGTCTGGACGACTTTCCGTTTGGATTGTTTGCGCGGTTTGCTTGTCTTCTCCGTTGCAGATTCGGTGGGGCTAACGATGCGACAAAAGTGGATGGCCATTTTAGTATACACAATCGCGGTAACTGAAGAAGGAATAAAGAAAGTTATGACAAACACGGTACTCATGTAATGTCTGAAAGAATCAACGTCCCCAATAGTCCAACCGCATGTCCTCTTTGTTACCCCATTCTTAAAATACGTAATTTCCGACATGCTTATAACCATAGGCATTGCAAGACATACCGCGGAGATCCAAACAGCCGCGCTAACTTTCCGCGCGATGCCAATGCTGCGATACTTGTAGGATTCGATGGGATGAACTACCGCTACATAACGCTCGATACTCATTACCGTTAGGATGTAGATGCTAACATGCATTGTCAATATGTCCCAGCTCATGATCACCCGGCACCCAAGATCGCCAAATAGCCATCCACCTTGGTTGTAGTTTGTTAAGGTAAAGAACAGGCATCTAATCTTATAACAGAGTCGGCAGCTGCTACATTTAAAATGAAGTGGTTGAATGGTACGGTGTTTGTACAGCGCTTGGTTTTAAATCAAGGCAATCACCAAAGATTAGCACAAACTCCAACGACCAGATGATAAGAATGTTACAATCACAGGTCTAGGGCTTGGACAAATACCTTTCTGGGCAGTTAACAACGAAAGCCGAAGATGAGTACCGTTGCTACTGTTCTACGCCAAAACCTCGTTGTGTTAGGATAATCAGCATTTTTGTATTCATTAGCAGACACTTTTTCTTCAGTTATATTGCCTTAACAACACTTCTCTGAGTAATATCATCACGTCGTCTCTTTTACTTTAGTATATACACAGCGCGCAGGAGATGGAAATCTTCACACCATTCAGCAACGTACGGCAAGTCTTTATCAAACATTGCTTATTTTTGTAAAAGAAGCGTATGGTTTGCCGCCAATGAGCCGCAATGCTTGGTTCGTACCATTAAAACCAGAAAAGTGCGTGTTCCACTAAACGTAGTACTTGTACAATTACTAGGAGTCAAATGATTACGTATTTGCTGCCACGTGTTACTTCATTTGACGCAGTGGCGCTTATGAACCAGCTTCGTCTGTCCCTGGAGTTTGAACTAAATACATGGTCACAATTGAACGATCCTCAAGCTGCTGCCTGCCTTTTCCATTTCAGTATCACTCAATTACTTGATATGGATGACGGCTACCTGTAAGTGTTCACTCGTCGAGCCGTTTGCGGCGTTATCATCCGTAACATCTGGTTGGGACAGGTAAGAGAGAATTATTGCAATTGTAGATAAGTGCAATGCTGTTGCGAATAATAGGGTTCAGTCAGTGTAAAAAGCAATGTCAATTTCCTTTGATTTACAAAAGTTTGAATGTAATAAACTAAAACCAGTAATACTATCATTATATATATATCTATTGTTTATTATCTAAATGTAGTACTCTAGAAGAAGATATGGAGGACACCGTAAGCTTCATACATAAAGCACAACTAGTTTCGGCCATAGGCCTTTTTCAAGTGTAAAGAGCTAAGGCGAATTCGCGATCACAGCGCACGCAAAACAAAAACAAAGGAGCCTGGAAGCGAAAATCGCGAGAGGCGCGAAAGCGAGTGCTAATTTTGAGGCGCAAATGCGCTCGCTGAACGCGGATCGCCATTGAACGACTAGATAAAACACCATATTTTGAAGGCATCAATTTGATATTCATGCCATTGGTTTGAATGGTGTTCACTTGAAGATGAGCTTGCTCCTCCCGTCTTCTCTGCGTCGGTTCGGTCTTGCTTTAGAGCAGTACTTGATATCCTCTATGGCATATTAACGTGGTATGTTTCCCGACGGCTGGAATTGTCCCGAGAGAACATCCTCTACGATGTTCGGTGAATCTATCTGCCAGTCTCCTTTCATTTCTCAATGTAGAGACTTTATGGTGACGCTTGCATCTAATACATAGATCACGTGGGTTGAAGACAAGTAAAATTGCGTTGGATACGGTAATTCCGAGGCCCTGCATTTCCTTGGTTGCTGATGACAATGCGCACATGTGGTTTCAACATCTGTGCCTACAAGGTTGGAGCCAGGGAAGCCGCGGTTCCTGAGGTAAAGTGAGGCATACCCAAAGTGTCTCACAGACTGGTGTCACGGCGGAAGTCTACGATGGGGGCCTCTTGAAAGAGGTTCTGGTAGTATCATGTTACTCACTATCTTTAAGTTGCGCGTTATGACATCAAAACTAGGTTGATGGCGGGATGGGTATGTACTCACAGCGAGTACGCTCATGGGGTTGTTGTGTAAGGGGCTGCAGCTCTCCATCCCTGCTGATGGACTTGCAACGACGGAGAGCTGAGGATATATTCGTCGGGGATAACCTCTTTTAATGAAAAACGTGTCATCTCTGTGGCCGTGGTCGTTGAAGTCGTCGTCATCACTGCACAATCTGCGAGTCGGAGTAGCTGTGCGTACGAAATCGAATTCTTGCATGCCACGGGAGTTAGACGAACTGTACGTTAGAACTCTGAGAAGTCTGTTTGACTTGTCGACGACACTAGTGGTTAGACATTGTCATTGATGGAAATTTCATGTCGAGGACGTTTACTTACTTCAGAACTATCCCACGTGAAGGACAATGATGGATCGAAGTTGTTAACGAATTGATGACATAGTTTCATCTCTGCTGCATCTGCGAATTTCCAAATACTCATCTATTAACCTCCTGTATAACAATGGTTTAGTGGCTGTTGAATGCTTCCAGGCATGCGTTCAAAGTAATCCTACAAATACTACACGCTGTACATTGGCGCGAAGCGCGCGCCCATCTTTACGCCCTTAGTTTGAAGGTAGAATTCGCCATCGAAGCGAAACAATTGAGTGTGAGTACAAAGTCTGCTAATCGTCGAAAGCTTTTCTGTAGAAGGATCTTGGACTTTACGTTTGTTCAAAAATATGTTGAAGAGCTTGAGCCTTGTCGGGGAGAATGAGAAGTATCTTAGACTTAATGTCCATGGTGAAAGCAAGTTGTGTTCTCCTTGGTAGTTCCATGTCCTTGAGGAGTCTTAAGGCATGAGGAGTATCCTTGATGAAGCTTGGAAGGCTTTCAACAATGGGCTTCAAGGCCTTTTCGAGATAACTTGAGAGGATCTCCGTAGGCAGCTGCACGCGACCAATCGTCGTCCTGGAACATTAGGCTTATGAATCTTTGGGAGAAGATAGAATCACTCGTTCTGATGGAGTGATGGATCAGGTTGATGGCAGACTTATGTAGGCGCCTGGGGATGATATCATCTCATTGAGGGTGTTCCTATACAGTTTCTTGATGATCTCATGTTTACTCTTTGGCACGCTTCTCATAGGACGATGTGTCAGACCCTGTCGTCCGCTTCAGCGAGATATAAATCCTTACGCCATAAAACGACCGCACCGCCTTTGTCGGCGGGCTATACTATGTGCGGTTACCTTTAGTGATGGATGGCCTGACTTTCTTCGGAAGAGAGAATATGAGTTGCCGGGTACCCTCTTGAGATCAACTGTAACGATTTCATTAACACATGTGCCAAATGTATAGTCACTGATTTTCGAACTGACCTGGGTTAGGTGGCCCGTCGGATGGTCACGTTTGAATGGCTTCAAATGAGATCTGGATCCTTGTCAACTTGTCATGGTTTTGTCCGTTTTACCTAGAAGGGCCTTCAGTCGTAACGCGATAACTCTTGAGTATCGAGAGAAACCTGGAATTCATCGATTCTATTTCTTAACGGGAATGAATTTCAACCCTGTTGGAGAGCACATCGCGCTCAGCATCGGTGATTTGGAGTCCTCTGGGATGGTGCAACAGTTTTCCTCGGGACATTCGCGACGTGCCCTGGCGTCTGGCAATCCTTCAATTTCGTATCTTACGCTGTTTTCTATTTTGAAGGCACTTAGTTGTGCTATTAATTCATGAACAAACCTTTTGATGCTAGTATCTGTTTCACGAGTACAAGGTTGGAGAGTTCATCTCGGTGGCTTGAAAGTTTCTCATGTTCTTTCTCCATTTACTACTTCGAAGCACTGAAGGCGTATCGCATTAAACGGAAGGAACAAGCGGTGTGTAGCTTTCCGAATAACTGATATAATGAGCGCCTGCCGTGTTCCTGTGTCAACTTATGAGGGGGGGGGGGGGTGGGGGGGTGTTCAAGTTGAACACCCTCAACCACATGGCATGAATACAAATTTGATGCTAAATAACGTAGTTTTAATCTAGTCGTTTTCAAATTGGGCGGATCCGCGTTCAGCGCTCGCATTCTGCGCCTTCAAAATAAGCACGCGCTTTCACGCCTCTCGCGCGTTTTCGCTTCCATGCTCCTTTTTTTGTGTTTTGCGTGCGCCTTATCGCGAATCCGCCTTAGCTCTTTACCTTGACAAGGCCTATGGGCGAAACATGTTGTGCTTTTATATGAAGCTTACGTTGCCCTCCATATCTTCTTCTGGATTACTAAATTTTAATGCTGACAACAACCGCGCAGCCCCTTACAACTCAGTTTGACCTAGATATTAATTATATATATAATAAAACATTGTAAACAAAAATAGGTCGTTATTCCTAGGTATCCGTGGTGTAATGTATCACGTACCTGTGAGCGCCGTCTTGTTAAGACGTGGGTGAAACATTTTGTTGTACAAAACGATCATGTTGTAACCAAATACTAAATATTTTATGTTCTACGCTCTACGCACGTAATTGAGCACTCTTTTGACGTGGTGTACAACTTCATATTCAATATATATTATAATATATATATATATTATACATTATATATCTCATATATGATAATATATAATATATATACATCTACATATATACAGATATACCCCGATATCGCACCTTTGTAGAACTTTTTTTTGTTATGTACTCATAACGTAGGAACATTTACGGTCTCCCTAACTACCATAGATATTGCGGTTTATTCCGTAAAATGATATTAATATTAATTTATGAAATGAAGGTATCCACTAAATAACAAAGGATATGAATATTACTTAATTTAAATACTATAAAACCTCTAAAGCTAATGAATTTTTCCACGTCTCCCTAATATACCATTTTAGCGTATATATAATATATATATATACATATATATAATATAGACATATATATATTCATCACTTCAGTGGCGATTTCTATAACACTCCGCCACCGACTCATATCGATGTGTCCGCCAGGGTAAAGATAAACAACTTGTAACGAAAAAAGAAGGTAGTTATGTGTTGATTCGTGGTGTTATATGTCATCATAGTACCTGATTATCCGCCCGTCTTGTTAAGACTCTGAAACTTTTGGTTGTACAGGATCATTTTTTAATATACCAATATGTCAATGTTCTACGCTCTACGCAAGTCGTGAGCACTCTTTTGACGTGGTGTACCACTTCATTTTAGTAATTATTATATATATATCTATAGATATATATATATATATATATTATATATAAATATTATATCTATATTCTATATATATAAATATATTATAGAAAATAAGTTGCAGACTTGTAGATTCCACACATCCTGGCCTTTACAGATCTGTTATCATAAGGACCAGAAGTATCCTCCCTTCCATCAAACTGGAAGTGGAATGAAGATGAAAAACTTCTACTACAATGCACTATCCATGTCTAGACATGATAATTATATCACAGAAAGGATTACAATAGCTTAAATGCTATTGTCCCCAAATTCAAATCAAGAGTCACATATGGAAAAAGTCAATAGGTGACAAAGGGGGGGCCCCCCCATATCAACCCCAGTGATTAAAAAACAATTAGGGATACAGGCATTTCCCTACAACGCCACGTCAGACAGACAGCTTAATTAAAAAGCGATTTGTGCCATTTTTCGCTAGAATATCTGAAAATCAGACCATAGACCGCCAACAAAAAACTGTAGACATTCTTGGACATTACGTTAGACCTTCAACTGGGCACATATAAACCTTTCATGAAGCCGAACAATTTTCACCTCATATGTCGATAAGCATAGCACCCATCCCCCATCTCTCATCAAAACCATACCAAAGCATCAATAACGCTTAGCTAACTTTCTGCCAATGATCTATATTCGACGAGGCCGTAAACCGGCATAACCAGGAAGCAACTGAAGAAAGATCGGTCCTTACGGCTTAATACCAACCCCAAAAATACTCTGAAATGACACAAGCAACCGATCCATAGTACCTGGTTTAAATCCGCCTTAAAGCGAGAATGTAGTCTACCAACATTTGCAAACAATTCTTCCGATTGCTCGACAACTGTTTCCCGCCAGGCAACA
>JAMKCH010085308.1:0-191524 GCA_023653785.1 Ophioderma brevispina
GAATGCATATATTTTCAGTCCATTGGAAGGAAATCAGGCCTCAGTTAGATATTTATAAACATAATGTGTGTTTTAATACTAATTGGTTTTACGTGAGTGCCGAAAAGCATATAGTTAGTCTTTTTAAAGATTAGTGAAAGTTTTATTTGACTTGAACCAGGTGTTCAGTTTACTTATGCATATTCCATGATTGTATTTAATTTATTAGTATCATGATGTGATTGTAAAATACACTGTATCACTGCATACAAGATAAAGATAATTCATGGGCACATTTGGAATATCATTGACAAACTTCAATCCCAGGTCCTAAAATAGAGCCCTGGGCCATTCCCGTATCAATAATATTTTGTGTTATGTATAATATATGTAAATTTGTGTTGTGTTACAGTTTGTAACACCTGTAGGGTACCGGGTGTTTTTAAGCAATCCCACATTGCATTCAGTGGCCTATACTGTAACTATACTAACCATATTAGTAAACTTAGGCAGCGCGATCCAGGGAGGGGGGCGCAGCGCCTCCCGTTATGCTGCAAATCAGCCCATTTTGGAAGCTTTGGACAATTTTTCTCCTTTCAGCCCCCTGGTTACTTTTTTGACGTTTTCAAATCCTGGGATCCGTCCTGCCACTGTTAGGGAAAGTTTCAAAAAGATAAGAACCACAAGACATTTCTGATCATGCAAAAAAATCCCTAAGTACTAGCCACCTTGTGTGCTAAATGAGTGTACAAGTAAGGGGTTTATATGTGTTAAGAATAGGATTTTTGTGGATTCACATGCACTTTATGAAGGTGAAATTTCCCATACCTGGTGCATTGTGGGATTGACTCAGTAACAACAAACACACCCTCTGATTCAGCGTTGTGTTTACCCCCCTCTGGTCATAATGATACCCACTTGTTAAATCCGTGCTTCATGCCAATGGATATAAGAACTGAATGTTCAAAGCACCATGACAACCAAAGAAACCTCGACAAACATCAAACACCCCGCCCAAGCAGGAAAATCGGCACACCACAACCATATGTAAAGGATTATCAGAAGGTAAAAAGGTCCATGCCTCCTATCATTAATAGCCTTTTCTCCAGAATCCCAGATTTTTTACCGGAAGTGATCAAATTTAGGTATCAGAATAACGCTACTATTTTTCTCATTTACCTGTGAAATCTTAGGCAAAGGATGTTTGGTTAGGAGTTATAAGTGAAAATATGCCCCATATTGGTCGACCAATATAATTTTACAGAGGACTATATGGGGATAAAATCACATTTTTAAGCTCTCACTTCAAAATGGGTTGAAATATTGGCGTGAAGCTCTACAGATAAAATGTTGCGACTGCAAGCATTACTGCAAAGCATTACTGTAATCAAAAACCTTTTCAAATTGTGTTTCTCCTACGATTTGACTTTCAGCTGCACCTGGTCAAGTCATAACTTAACAGAAGCACCTACAATGCCTGCCAGAACATGTCAGCCCTGCTTGATTGAGGACGATGACAACAGTTCTTTTTTTGATATGTTTATCAACAATATAGGTAAGCTAATCACTAGTAAATGGATTTGATATGAACAAATTCATATGCGCACCAGATTGCCTCTTGTAAATATGTGATCCAGAATTGGCAAAATCTAAATTAAGTTTACCGTATTGTTCCTAATAAACGCCCCGGGCGGTGCATTTTTCCAAAGGGAGGGCGTTGATTACAGTCAAAATGGAAAGTCAGAATCCCCGCCAAATCACCGTTCCCACACGTATTTTTGCTGATTACCATTAATGCAAACGAACGAGCTGGGGGATGCTGTTTTCGCACATCCCGAGGTCAAAGTTACACACTGACAAACTGTGGCAATTAACAACAGCGATTATGATACTGATTACGACAGTCCCGGCCTTAAATCATGTGATTTGTAAGCTTAACTCATTTTTTAGAATTGTTTTATCCAAAAATCGTAGGGGGCGTTTATTAGAGCAGGGGCCGTTTAGTCGGAAAACACACTAATTACCTCATTAATGGTTTGTACAAGACTACAAAAACACATGACATTTTAGCGTCTCCAGTCTTATCAAAGAGACCTTATGCAATGTGATTGTTTGTGTGGCACGTGGGTGTATGAAAATGCCGGCCATACTAGAGATGATTTCTGCACTGTTCGGCCAAACGCATGGTCGACAAAGGCCCAAGTGGGAGTGGTGTTCAATGTTAGGAAGGTGCCCTCGATTACTTTTAAACGACAAAAAATTAATTTGCGATGGGAGTCACTAATGATGTAGATGAAACTGACCACACTTAGAACACTCCACGGTTGCCGGGCATTGTCATAGAGGGAGATCGATGTGCTTCGCCTTTATCATCGGACCTCGTTGCGCAGTATCACTTCGCGAAACACAACCTGCGCGAACTTTTAATCTTTCTTTTATCGTGTCCAAACAACTGTGGTTATCAAATAGGATCCAGCCAGAGATAGGTACAACGTCTGGCTGCTGCACTGAATTCCGCAAGGTCCTTGTTTGTGAAGTGTTTGCTCAGCGGGGGCAGACCAAGAGGTGTTCCACAGGTAGTATCCTGATCGGACCGTCCAGATAGCCCCTATTCTGCAAGGAAACCTTAGATAGGCCATGTTCTGGTTTCAATCTGTTGCAGGGCATTGCCATTCAGCCCAGGCGGAGTCAGATCCAGGTGGGAGATGCATCACCGAGCGTTCAATACAGATAGAGTTTACTTGGTGATGGCAAGTCTGTCTTTCCACAACGGTGACTCTCTTGACCTCCCTTGTTTCAAGAGGTTGGACTTTCTCTCTGGATTTAAGGCGGTTGGCCAGCAGGTATATGCCAGAAATAGGGTGCTTCACATTGAGATACTTGGCAGCCCGACGACTATGTGCATGCTCGCTACGCTACGACGGACGTCTGGTGGAGCATCATCTAGGATGTACAAGTTGCCGCGGTGTGTTGGGGAAGGAGGCATAAGCGTGAACAAGAATGCCGCCAAGCCCGAGGACCTAGCGGGTAACAATTTCTCTGAACGACAGCGTACAGGGACCGCAGCTGACTTACCGTGGATAAACTGGCTCTCCCCATCGACGGGCCACTAGTTGAGACACATCAAAGCTGGGAAGTGAGTGCGAAAGACCGGAAATTCATGCCACCACCCACCGTATGGAAATACAGTGAGAAAGGGGAAGATTCTGAGCGTCCAATACCGTTCCCTTTGAGGGCGAGGCTGGGATGAGCAAATAAAATTTAAGCGGGAAAGATTGAAGTGGTCAAGATGTTAGGCAAGTGAAATACTTTAAATCTTTAGTCTTCTCGATGTGGGCTCTGAAGGAAGCATACGCAGCATTCTGTGACTATCGGTCCCCAACATACTATGGGCACTAACATGTAGATAGAGTAAGCAGTCGTAGTTTAGAACCAATGCTCAAGAAAGCAGGGTATCACACGCACCACTGGTAAATTTATAGCTGAATGTTTGGCTTAGGGTTGCATAGATGCCGAAAGACACACCCAAACCTGTGTCTTAGATGGATTTGAATGGTAGGGGAGGCGATTAATTTAATACATAAGGAGTCGAGTTCACCTCAAAGACCTTTTGTGGAAGAGTCTTATATTCAACACTTGTGACGTCGGCATCTTGTGCGCTCATTCCAGATCGTCTGCATAAATAATAACGACAGGTGCCTGCCACTCCTAGGTATGGTCGGGTGGTGCATATAGAGGGGGATCAAGCGAGACGCGCGTGAACAAAAAAAACTACCTGGTGGTTCCCTTCGGAGACCAAGTATGGAGCATAAGAACATCGGATAGTCGTCGATCATAACCATGAATAAGAAAGAACAATAATGTTTGCCAGCAAAATAACTTCGGATACAGCATCAGTCAAGCGCGAGTACTGGGTAACGTTCAAGGATCTTATGGGTAGTATGGCATCTGCTGATTAACAGTGTCGTATGTTGCTGAAACTTAGTGACCCCCCCCGAACACAGCCTCCGGTTACATACCTTCTCGAAACAATCCTCAATTGTGAGTTAGGTGAGTAATGGCTTGTTGTTGATTTGCTGGCCGGAAACCTGCTGTTCCTGGTATGAGGGTGTTCGTCTATCACAGGTGCGATACGATTGAGCAGAGGCGTTCAAAGAGCTTGTAGGTAGGGATAGGAGGATATAGGCTGGAGCTATTGGGATTGGAGGGATCTTTCCCAGGCTTTATGAGTGGCATAACATGTGCTTTCTCCTCAGATCTTGGGCAACCTGTGGGAAATAAGGCCAGCAATTGTAGAGCGCAAGAAGCCATTCTTGCTACTGGGCCAAGATTTTAGTTGTCAGGAGAGATGTTGTTCCAAGGCCTACTGTTTAATGGTTGAAGTTTAGCAATTACCGGATTCCAATTCGTCCATGTTGAAGGGGCGAGTGAACCAGGTCACCACATACCTCTTTTCTAGTTTGATCTTCTTGGGTTTCTGCTGCAACTGCCATTTAAAAGCAGTTGGTGGGCAACTTGGTGGGTGTGACAATTGGCTGCTGTGGAGGTTATGTGGGATCCCCTCGGAGCTTCGGATGGGAAGACCATGATTTCTTGCTGTTATGGTATATCGGTGGATTCAATTAATAGTGGCAGGTGTTTGATCTTTTCCTGGGGAGCTCTATCCGAAATTCATCACCTTTAGCAGTTGTTTCAGCCGAAAAAGGATCAGCTTCAAAACATGGTGATATCTCTTGATATTCTCTAGCACATTCCTGGAAAGGCCTGGTATATTACCTCCTACCTACAAGCCTCTGGGTATGAATCTCTGTGCAGGTGTTCATCTTGTTGGGCAAATTTGTAATAGTTATGGGGTTTTGGAGCAATCTCTTCACGTTCTGAGCCAGGTCAGCAGTGAATCCTTGCCAGTCTGCTATTCTGTAGTTAGAGCGGCGGCTTAAAAAGGCACTTTGTTTGGTCTTACCTGCAGCGTGAATGGTTACCGATTGGTCGATGTGGAGTTTGTGGGACAGGATCCAAAACAATCTGCTACAAAGGTTAGAGCTGTTGTTGCTAACAATAGCTAGATCAGGGTTGTAACCTCTCTTCAAAAGGCACTATGAAAAGATGGCCGGCGCTGAGAGTGTGAAGGAGACGGAGATGTTGACTGTATCCATTCTTCGACAGCTTGTCCGTATTTTGTTAGTTTCATTGTAGCCCCATTGGGTACTAGGCTGTTGACGTCGACCATGAAGAAGTGCGGTGATGGAATTCCCAGGGTTGATTTGACGGCTCGAAGTCTTACTGATAGAAGTTTGTAGACAGATGTAAACTATGACTGAGCAAGCTATGGGAGGACTCGATGTTGTTATCATCAGACATGAGGTTGCTTCTACTTCGGTGCCAGTTCTCACAAATATAGCACTACGTATTGTCGATGTGGTCTCTCGGTGGCAAGCACCATTCCTGGTATGGTTGGGCGGTGGTGATTGATTCCTCTGTGGGTTTCGCAGACATAGGACATACAATGGAGATTGTTAAAAAATTCGGAGCAATGCTGTACTTTTTGCATTGAAAAAACCATACAAATCAAGACGCTATTAGTCAAGGCGACCTTAGAAAGGCACTGTGCTGAGGTTCTTAGTCATGATATGGGTATACTTAATAAATGATGTTAATGGAAACAGTGTTTGGAGTTGTAGAGAGTAGTTCGCTGCTACGACGTTAACAGGGGACCACTGACGTACGCACTTCTAATAAATCCAAATCCTAGTGTCATCGCAGACCTGGTTCATCGGAGGTGATAAAAAAAACACGTGTGTTTGTACAGGCCGTTTGGTTTGGCACCCTTTGACAATTTCTTTGGGTAGTTTCTAGCATGCAAGGGAAACGAAAAGGCATTCTAAAATGTGCAGTTATTGCCTAACTAGCGTTGAGAGCAAGGTTCCGTGCGAGGACCAATATTGAGACCAATAGTGAAAAAGCCCAATCTTATAAAGAATCAAAATATGCTGACCTGGTTGAAGGCCTCACCAAAAGGGTTACAGCTGCCAGCTCTATTGTGTTTTAAGTTGATTTCCAGGTTGGTCGGAAAGATGTCAGGACCCTGAAGAAGGCGCTTAGCAATTTGGCTCCAGCTATACTATCTGGAATGCCCGTTGGGGAAAAACTCTCCCCACATTTCCTGCTGAACCCTTCTTCAGGACTCCTACTTTTTGTTACCCAACAACCTGATTTATCCTTTTAAAATACTGTAAATATATTAATCGTCTTGCCTTTTGTATGTAATAGTTGAACCTTGCTTGTGTATGGGTCTGCCCAGAACTGTTGACCTGGGTTTGTGTGCAATCTTTTGTGTGTTTTTAAATAAAGATTGATGAATAAATACCATTCCAGTCTCCTGCTATCACTTCCAGTAAAAATTTGGCGCATTTTATGCCCAGATTACACGGCGGCCTATGGGCATCATCACCCACAAAAATGGCGCTCTGTAACTTCCCTGTGACGTCCGCGTAGACGCCCTATGAAAGCTTTTACATCACGAAAAAATCCAGTATCTTTCAATTTTTTAGGGACATCTGATATGTGAATCCTGTTGCCCCTTTAAATTAAACAAAAAATCTGGATCTGTAAAATAATATTTTTGAAGCGTTAATGATTAAAGGTAGAATGCATAAAAAAATCAAGTTTTAAGTACCAATTTATTTCCAGAGGAGGTCGTATACCCTAAAATCTCATAAAAAAAACTATGTAATAAGTTGCATTCATAATTTGCCATTACAAATGTTACTATTATATACAGGCACTGATGATGGAGACAATGCATTGTCAGCTGGCGATGAGGATGAAACAGAGAGAGCTTGTGAAACTCTCATCATGTGTATTATAACAACTCTTAATCATGGAGTAAGGAATGAGGAGGGATTGGAGAGTACTCAGAAGTCCTTCCAGCAAGGTTAGACCACAACATCTTATCAGCTATAATATAATGATGAAGAATAAAATCTGAGTGGCCAGTTTGTTTAAATTTAAATGCGAATTTGCATGTGAAATAAAATTGAGGAACAGAAATATATAAAATAAACATGTTATTTGTAGGTGTCCACAAATTGGTGTATTAACCTATTCAAATATGTTATATTTTGCTTCAAATAGGAGCCGCTGTACATGGCACGTGTTATCTATGACCTACTGTTCTTCTTCATCGTCATCATTATAGTCCTCAACCTCATTTTTGGTGTCATCATTGATACATTTGCTGATCTCAGGAGCGAGAAACAAAACAAAGATGAAGTTTTGAGAAACACCTGTTTTATTTGTGGTATGTGATGTGATTCATTAAGTAAAAGGTTACTTAGGGCTATATACCATAAGGGCTATAAAAGGTGGCTTCAAAACTGAAAGGTCCCATAAGGGCTACAGGGTGGCTTCAAAACTGAAAGGTCCTATAAGGGTTGTGGGGGGGGGCGGTTGAACTGTGTTATTATTTAGAACAATAGAAACTGGTCCCACGGAGGGAGAACCATTGGAAATGGCAAGCAACGGGTGCTTAAGGTGTTTGCGTCGTCAGAGAACCTATCGAAGAAATTCGCTTAAATTAACATGTGTTACTTTAAAGTGTGTAGATAACAAATCTTGAAAAAAATTAGGGGGGTACGGTACTCAATTTTGAGCTATGAATGGTTTAAAAAGGGCATGTTTCGCCCAAAGTTACTACAGTGGTCTATGAGGAAATTAAAATTTGCACCACGTTATGCCTTATAGTGAAAAAACGATTCGATAGAATTTTTCAATTTTCACTTATGTTCAGGGTTTTGATGAGATCTTTTCAAAAATGTAATAAAAAGAGGGGTTTTACCGGGGATTACTTTTCCAGATAAATGGCAAAATATGTCAAAAAATATGTCTATTTTGGCACCGGGCGTTTGTCAACTCCGAGACGCATATGCACCATTTGGTGCGTACCATCGCGTTGATAAAGGCGTGATCTAACGCTAGTTTTCGCTTAACGACCAGACGCTTCTCTTGTGGCCATAACAAAATAGAGATCCGTTTACTTGTCTGGGTTCTGTTCACAGACTATTAGGTCTTCTTTAAATCATTTTTTAGCATTGACCAAAATAACATTGTCAAGAAACAGTAGGCCTATAAGGGCTTTACCATTATGCAAGTGCGATAGTTTGAAATGCATGCGGTTTTTAATTTATTGTCGTATAAATTGTTTGAGTTTGGGTCAATGTATAGGGAATTTGCTAAATCTAAATTATGCATTATTTTTTATTTATTTATTCATTTATAGTTCTAGGGTTGTGTTATTATGTCAATAAATCTCCCGAAAAAAATGGTAGGGATCTGCTGCACAGGGTGGTGAAGGCTTGATTAACTGCGAAATTTGACTCCTTTTGGAGTAAAATTACAACAAAGGGTCAACGGGTTCCTAATTTCCAGATAACGATATAAAATTTGGGTAGAATTTATGTACATTGGGTTAAAGAAAAGGGGCAGGTTCCATAGGGCGGCTGAGGGTCTACTAAACTGTCGGAAAACAGTCTCAAAAAGGCACAAACTGCATGGCCTGGGGCTTTCTCCGCTGCACACACCCTACACCACCCTTTCCAGGTCTATGTCCCTAATAAAGAACCAATCTTTGTGGGGTTCTTTGTAGAACCAGAAAAGGTTCTGTGGCCAAGAAAATGGTTCTTTGTAGAATCTTAAACTCTAGAACCTTTGAAGGTATGTTAATGTAGCACGCATTTTTTCTGTGAGTGTTTTTGACGTATATTTTTTCACATCCTTCCCACATATCTAATTAATATTATAGGCCTATCTCTGATATTTCTTCGATGCGTCGGACTTCAACGGGTGCCTGTTGCTCGTCAGTCTCTTCGTTTGTTTGAAGTTAGAGACTGTTCAGTCCTTTTAATTTCTGACATTAGCAATTTTTCTTTTAAAGAATATAATTATGTTTTTCCGCTCAACAAAACATTTTTTATTGTGGCGAAGAGAAAGGGCATGGTCAACTCTGTCTTTTGCGCTTTCACAACACATTGCATTTTTACACTCTGAACAAACAAGTTCTCCGCGAAATCTGCGTGTGCGCCATACGCAGATTCAAGCAAGGCGCAAGGCGAAATTTGAAATACGCATGCGCAGTAGCTGAGCTAAGTTCTCTGACGATGCAAATACCTTAAGTTATGAAGCTGCCTCTTGCAACAAATGGAAATAATATCTAGTTAGGAGAACCATTGTTATGTAGCACTTTACCATTCAGTGAATATGAAATGGACAAATGGATCTCTGACTGCATCTTAAAGTGCAGCTTCAACACTACCATAAGAACCATTTTAAAACAGCATACAAGATCAATACAAATGTTTTAGGAACTGTTTTAAAGCATTAATGGAGGTTGGATCATGGTCTTGAGTAATAAATGTCAATGACTTTTATTAATGTACTTCACAAAAATGTTTGTATGGGATCCTTGGAAACTATAGTAAAATCAATTTAATGAATTTGGAGTATTATATAATGTGCGACATATTAACCAAACAGGTGCCTAAGTTGTTCTGTGGCAGCCTGGCAGGTGCCCAGTGCATTATCTAAAGTTATTTTTGGCAACCTACCCCCTGGTAGGTGCCTAGTACATCAGCCACTACCCAGTTGGTGCTCAAGCTGGTGTGTGGCAGCCTGGTAGGTGCCCAGTACATCAGCCACTACCCAGTTGGTGCTCAAGCTGGTGTGTGGCAGCCTGGTAGGTGCCCAGTACATCAGCCACTACCCAGTTGGTGCTCAAGCTGGTGTGTGGCAGCCTGGTAGGTGCCCAGTACATCAGCCACTACCCAGTTGGTGCTCAAGCTGGTGTGTGGCAGCCTGGTAGGTGCCCAGTACATCAGCCACTACCCAGTTGGTGCTCAATTTGCTGTGTGGCAGCCTGATAGGTGCCCAGTACATCAGTCACTACCCAAAGGATGCTCAAGCTTTCTATGTTAATTTTCAATTATATCTGAGTTGAAAAAATCTAAGAATCATGTTACTCCCTTACATTTATGTGGTTCACATGATCTTATAGAGTCGCCATAATGTGCTGGTTTCTGAACATATGTGGGAAAATAAGCCTGCTAAAATAACTATTTATACATGTACAGTACATTCCAGAAATTTGTGAGAAAAAAATAGCAAGAAGCTGCAGTGTGATGCAAACTATTTGTCTTGTTTCTCCTTACATTACAGCCTTGCAGAGATCGGCATTTGATAACAAGTCTATCTCATTTGAGGAGCACATCAAAGAAGAACACAATATGTGGCATTATCTGTACTTCATTGTCTTGGTGAAAAAAAAAAAAAAAAAAAAAAGTGCCCAGTACATCAGCCACTACCCAGTTGGTGCTCAAGCTGGTGTGTGGCAGCCTGGTAGGTGCCCAGTACATCAGCAACTACCCAGTTGGTGCTCAAGCTGGTGTGTGGCAGCCTGGTAGGTGCCCAGTACATCAGCCACTACCCAGTTGGTGCTCAAGCTGGTGTGTGGCAGCCTGGTAGGTGCCCAGTACATCAGCCACTACCCAGTTGGTGCTCAAGCTGGTGTGTGGCAGCCTGGTAGGTGCCCAGTACATCAGCCACTACCCATTGGGTACTCAAGTTGTTGTATGGCAGCCTGGTAGGTGCCCAATGGGTGCTCAACCTGCAATGTGGCAACCTGTTAGGTGTCCATTACATCAGCCAGCCATTATCCATTGGATGCTCAATTTGCTGTGTGGCAGCCTGATAGGTGCCCAGTACATCAGTCACTACCCAAAGGATGCTCAAGCTTTCTATGTTAATTTTCAATTATATCTGAGTTGAAAAAATCTAAGAATCATGTTACTCCCTTACATTTATGTGGTTCACATGATCTTATAGAGTCGCCATAATGTGCTGGTTTCTGAACATATGTGGGAAAATAAGCACTGCTAAAATAACTATTTATACATGTACAGTACATTCCAGAAATTTGTGAGAAAAAAATAGCAAGAAGCTGCAGTGTGATGCAAACTATTTATCTTGTTTCTCCTTACATTACAGCCTTGCAGAGATCGGCATTTGATAACAAGTCTATCTCATTTGAGGAGCACATCAAAGAAGAACACAATATGTGGCATTATCTGTACTTCATTGTCTTGGTGAAGGTCAAAGATGCAACTGAATTTACTGGGCCTGAAAGCTATGTGTATCACATGATCAAAGTAAGATTAAGGCCTATTATTATACCTATTACCATTACACTGTTTGTCCAGATGATTTGGTGTGTAGGATTTGGTTTGGGGTCACCAATATGGTAACGATTTAGTGCTCTGCAATCTTGCACTATGCTTGCACAAGGTGCAAATCTCATGATCATCGGCCTTAAGGAAAACGAGTTAAAAAAGTAAATCAAAGAACCACTTTGATATTTATGTAATTACAGTGCCTGCACCAGACTTCATTTTCTGGGGAAAAAGTGAAATTATTTTTGGTAAAAGTGAAATTTTTTGGGCAAAGCATCCAAAATTTTGAGATTTTTATCCAATTTTTAGCCAAAATATGTCATTTTGCTTCTGGCCGGAGAAGGAGAAAGAAAAAAATGATGGGGGGGGGGTATTTTCCTGTGCATGCTGATGCTGCCACTGTGTCCATTCATAACCACACTTTGATCATATTGTAAGTGTGACTCACATGCTTGGGTCAGAGTTAATTTGAGGTCAAGGTGTGTATACAGTACATTCATCCTATAAACACTAAGGTCCGCATGCACAAAAGAGTTAGGCCAGGTCTAACTTCAGACCCGGTCTAAGTTTAATTTTGTCCCACCAGAAAAGACATTTTCATTTACACTGACACAAGGTATTTTGTATTTATTTTAAAATTTGCATTTAAATCTTCAAATTTGCTTGTCACTTTTGTGAAGAAAGTGTAAATAACTATCGATTTGAGGCAAAACTAATTTTGACTTCAACCATCTCTAACTTTTTGTGCATGTGGACCTTAATGCCTATGTGCAAGCAATCAGTACAACCTTTGTTTATGTGCTCAGCATTTTAATATCGTCCTTTTTCCCCTCACATCCTTTAATATATGGGCTAGGTTAAGGGTTCGAGTTGGGGGTCAGTAATATGGGATAGATCATGGAGTAGAGTTGGTGTCAGCAAAATGGGCTAGACCAAGGACTTGAGTGGGGTGTCAGCAATATTGGCTAGGTCACAGGTTAGATAAGAGGCTAGCATAGGTCAAGGGTCAGAGTTGAATTAAAATTGAGCATAGGTTTGCGTATTATGCACTTCACTCAAAATGAACAGTTCTCATTTATAAGAAGAGTTGATTATCACCACTGAAATAGAAAATGGCATTTGGGTGTCAGGAACTTGAAATAAAATTGTGAGTTTTGCTGCTTACTGAGTAAAAACAGTTGGCAAGAGTTCCATATGTACCCCTCTTTGAAGTTCTACATGTAACAAATTCTTTTTTATTTTTGGCCTTAGGGTTAGGGTATTTGTTAGTGGAAGGCCATAAAAGGGTATGATAAAGGCATGATACAAGCTGAGCAGATAGCCACACTTGCCAAAGATAGATGTGCATGGAGAAATCTTGTAATCGCCTGCTCTGCAGCCGAAGGATGATGATGATGATGATGATGGCCATAAATAAAAAAAATGTTTACTGTACTTTTTTTGAAGGGGGTACATATGGAACTCTTTCCAAGGTGCTTGTTCTGATCATCTTTGGGATCCCCTGACTTGCCTGAAGGTTAAAAAAGCTATGTCTCACAAACATTTGCCAAAAAAGCTAAGTGCTAGACTTTTTTAGAGAGAAAATGGCTATGCTAATGCAATTTTTTTAAAACAAATTGATGCTGTTGTAGAAAAAAGGAAATAGCATGGCATACTAGTGATTTATACTATGGTCATAAAGTAAAATACAATCCATGTCATTCATTGCCATACTGAGCTTTGCCACAACTGGCCTATGATGGTCAAATTGTAAATAGCATGGCATACTAGTGATTTATACTATGGTCATAAAGTAAAATACAATCCATGTCATTCATTGCCATACTGAGCTTTGCCACAACTGGCCTACGATGGTCAAATCGCAGAGAAAAATCTATTCTCACTGTTGCCATCCAATAAACATTTCACTATTTCTTTCAGAGTCGCTGCTTCTGACCCTTTATGTAGTGCCCAGTTACATAGTCCTTTCCCCCTTTTCAACAATTCTAACCCATATAATCATGGTATAAAAAATAGAAAAAAGTACAAAAAATGTGATTTAAAAGTCGACAAAAGTCGAAACACGCATCACGCCGAAGAATGGGGGGCAACGTGCTGGGGGGCATATTGAGCCCTCATGTACATGTTTCCTGGTTTGTGTATTGGAGGTGGGGGAATTGCAGAGCAAGAGGCTAGCAGAATGAGTAGATGACGAGCTATCCTGATATTTGCTGGTTTTTTAAGTGCTTCTTTCATGGCACTCGAAACCTTCGGCAAAGAGGAAAAAATTGAAAGCAGTTTGAGTGCATAGACTAATGCATGTGACTAATGCTTACTAATGTATGAATGGATTTATTTTGTTTGGAAACATCAAAATTTATTTAGTACACACCTTGTTTCCCTTGAAACTTGATGGTTAGTGTGTGCAAGTGCCAGGCTCCCATATCAAGTAGAGAACATGGTACTTTTATATCGGAACAAGCACCTTGAAGCTTGTAGGCTTGTTCAGATACTGAATAATGGTATAAAACAGCCTAACTGAACCCCATTTTAAGTGTATGTGTGTGTTGGTGTGTGTATGATTGTGTGTTGGTGTATGTGTATGATTGTGTGTGTGCGAGTGTGTGTTTGCATGCAGGGGGGTCGTGGGAGGGGGTGTTAAAGACATGTGGACATTTGCAGAAAGAAACAAAAAAATTAGGCATATTTGGAAGGCTTACCAATGTTTGAAATCACACCTGAAGTGAATAAGCTGAATGCGCCATCTTTGTGTTGAAAATCAAAGCATGGTTTTCATTAGGGACGATTACAATAGCAGGCAAGTTCAAAACAATGTTTGCATTTTTCTATTGTACTTGTTTGTTCAGCAAACCTAAAAAACATTCAAGTGCAATTTGAGAGAAATTTATATCAAAAATATCTCCTGTCACTTTAACTGATGTGACAAGATTTGATGCATTTGGGTAGAAAGAAAAAAACAGGTCCAAAATTATCCAGGCAAGCAGGTGACAAGAATCACTTTTAAAGGTGTCTAATAGCTGATTTTTCAAAGTTACCTCCTTTTGTATGAGTGAATCTATTATTTTCCCCAATTGAAATTGACAATGCAATGCATGTATTTTTCAGGAAAAGAATTTGGATTGGTTCCCAGGTGAGGTGTCTAATAGCTGATTTTTCAAAGTTACCTCCTTTTGTATGAGTGAATCTATTATTTTCCCCAATTGAAATTGACAATGCAATGCAGGTATCTATTATTTTCCCCAATTGAAATTGACAATGCAATGCATGTATTTTTCAGGAAAAGAATTTGGATTGGTTCCCTCGTCTGAGAGCAATGTCTCTTGCAGCTGATGAAGGAGAAAATGAACAGAATGAACTAAGAAACTTACAAATGCAACTAGAAAGCACCACATCACTAGTCAAGACATTATCAACTCAACTCTCAGAACTCAAAGATCAGGTTAGTTTGGTAACTTTCATTCACCAGCATATTTAGAAAATACAGCCTCTGGTTTTTGTGGTATGATTGTTTATTTTTTATATCACTCTGACGTTTTTGTTATTTTTTCCTCAAGAGAAAACATGTAAAGTCAACAATGTGATACTTGTTGCTCAGAAACAGCAATTCATAATATGAGAGCAGACATAAGGAGGAAGTGATATATCCTGTGGCAATTTAGAGCACAAGAAAGCAACTAAATATTAAACCAAACTCAAAATTTAAATTAGACCTTGGTTTTGGGGTCTGTTTAATGTGTAGTGTTATGATGTAAACCAGTGGGTTTTGAAGTGATGCAAACATGATCAATACGATTAAAATAGTAAACACCAAACATTAGCTACATCGTATAGTACACTTAGATTTTGATTTGTGATGGTATGTGAATTTTCAGTAATTTGTTTTTGTAGAAAACTAAATTGGATTTGGCGTCACAAGTGGTTTGTAATCTATTTTTCTAGGAAATGTACCTATTTTTGTTTGCCTTAACATTTTAGATGACAGAACAGCGAAAACAAAAGCAGCGCATTGGATTACTCAGCACACCCACAATGCCTCAGATGGGACCGCCGTGAAATTACCATGAACAACATCTTTCAATGCTTCCATCAAATCAAGTTATCTGAAAGGAATTGGATGCTTTCCAATTGAAGAAGACTGAAGTAGTTCACTCAGGAAAGTTGTCATGTCAAACAGAGAACCAAATCTGTCAAGACCCTAGCATCTCCATACATCGAATCAATCTCAAATGACCACGCCAACGAGGAAATGAGATGCATTCCAAGTGAAGTAGCGATAGTAATTCTGATCTGATTATGGCTACATGTAGAGATATTGTATTAACAAGTTTACATTTCAAATTTGAACAAACAAGGTTCAAATACAGGGATTTGCACTGAGAGCCACTTTTCAAAATGTAGCTTTGGATCCCAGCGGTTTATTTTATGTAACTAATAAGAGCAAATTGGTGAGCGATCAATACTAAATGTAATCTTGGGTGCCAATTAGAACTAAGTCAGCGAGCGGTCGTTACAAAACAAAAGTCTTGGATCACAGTAAATTATTTTATGTAACCGATTACACTGATTCCTGAGCAATCTTTCAGCATTTATTATATAGCTAGCAAGGGAGAGGTCCATATACTAAACGTTTGTGCTGCTTTTGAATTGGCGTTGGTTTAACTGGGTGCTAATGGGTACAAACTAGCGGCTTTTCCAGTGCATGTTTTTGTCACCTTGTGCACCTGAATTAGTAAAATCAACCAGCACTTTTTGAAATACTTGCCAACATTTTACACCCACAATAGATACTAATTTGCCAGATGTAATCAGTTATTTGTTTGTATTTGTATCAACCACTGAAGTCAATACCATTAGCCCTCCTCAGATATATAGTGGAAAACTTAATGTTGATTTCAGGATGAATTGAAGGTAATTCATCAAAGTACTACATATACAGAAGAAAGCGTGAATTCAACACTAAACGTATTTAACAATGTGCTTTAAACCGAATGCCTTATTAGAAAGTGCATTTAATCTGCTTAAGTGCTTTCAACATTGCCTTTAGTTGTTGATGCCTTTAACATAATTCAACATCTGAAACTTGTATTTATCAGATTAGATTAAATGCCATAACTATTTGTATGTTAATAGATGTATATCAGTATTAAATGTAAAAAGCTAAAACCTGTAACACCTAAAATACTTAGGTTTGTTTATATTTTTGGTTGTTTCATGAGTCGCACGTGCATCCTTATCCATGGATCGTGCATTTTCATTAAATAAACCTATGCCTACCTGCGGCCCCCCTTGTAAATCAACCAAATATAAGTTTTGAACAAAATGTCATAAACTAAAGCGTGTAACATTATCAAACAAATGAAAAAATGTTAAATAGTGAAAGCCCTGACACAAATCTTACTTAGCCAAAATAGTCCCAAAATGGAGTGTCCAATCATCTAAAGATGGTATAGTTTTGCCTCACTTCAACTACTCTGTTGTCTTATGTTATAGATAGTGCTCTGTTCCATCTCCTGATTTCAAGAAAAATATTTTGTTTTTTTTAAATAAACACAGAGAGAGATACCCAGGTCGGAAGATACCCCTATGAGTGGTTAATCAGTGTTGGGTGGAGATACAAGGTATGAAATACCCCTAGTAGAGTGGGTAATTCCTAGTTGGTGTGATACAAGGTAGGAAGATACCCCTAGTAGAGTGGTTAATCATAAAACTGTTGGGTGTGCATACAAGGTAGGAAGATAGCCCCTAGTAGAGTGGTTAATCACTGTTGGGTGAGAGACAGGTGGAAGATACCCTAGTCATAGTGGTTAATCACTGTGGGTGAAGTACCCAGGTAGGACGATACCCCTAGTAGAGTGGTTAATCACTACTGGGTGAGATCCCAGGTAGGAAGATACCCCTATTAAGTGGTTAATCACTGTTGGGTATACCGGTGAAGGCTTGGTCCTCTAAATTGTAATAAATAAGAAGACTACTGGATTCTAATCCAAAGGGGTGAGCCCTATCTTGGTATACACTACAATAGGAGTGACTCCATATTTACACCATAAAGTGGTGCATGCAGCCATACTACACAAGAGAATACCTAAATCTATTTTAAGCCATTTTTGAATGCTATTTTATATCAGATATCACTAGCTAAAATAAGAGCATTAAAAAGGCTATGGGTAAATAACAAGTAAAATTTTAACAAAGTAGGTTTTATTGTACCCCGTCTTTTACACAGTCTGTGTGGCTCTTGTGTCTACTCTCTGGGCATATTCCAACAAAATTAACTTATCTTGTCTGGGATAGCCCCAGATTGACTTTGAATTTGGATCCGTATTGGAAGTTAGTGGCAGTATGTTAGTTATTATCTCTGTGCTAACATTAGCTGTGAGTGGTTGGGAAAACATATGTTGCCTTAGACAGCCAGAAACCCTGGACTCAATTTATTACCCAACCTTAATGGAAATTATGGGGTTTTATTATGTCTGAATGGTAAAACATTCAGAAAGTTCAGAGTACGTGCAGTATTAAGTTTTGTATCATAGCCTGTGCTTTGTATTTGCGTGTAAATGCTATAGTACATCAGTTCCTTGTGGTTTTTTGTGTAGGTTTTCACATTGTCCAGGATCTTGCTAGGCAATTCCCTTGGCCTTTCAAAACCAAGGATTTTTAGCAGTAAAGATTGCAATGTTTGACTGCAGTAAGTCAATTTTTGGTGGGCCGATCCAGATAATAAAGATCCTTCTCGCTAGCTGTTCAGCAGTGGTTTTGCTTCAACTGCCTAAAAAATGACTGAAACCGCTGACGTGATCTATGCTAAAAGTCGCCCAAAGACCGGTGGAGAGTTGTTAAGCTACACCCTTTAAAAATATATCAAATCAATCAATTTGCTTGATCATTTCCACAAGTAACAACAACGAAATTGACGCATCTGGCTAATCAATTATTTGATCCATCCATAAATATGCAATGAAATTGCCCATTCTTGCTAATCAAGTTATCTTTGAATAAATTCATAGGATTGGTAATAAATCATAGTAGAAATTTTTACTGTTGTGTCAAATCCAATCATTAACTTACAGGTTAGACGTTTCGTCCTTCCCAGTCGGAAGACTTCATTAGTAATGTCGATGATACAGCTACTGCACCTCTTCTGGAGCTGTTTGCCCTTAGTCTCATTCCCAGAGTGTGATTTCTTTGTATAGCTGATCATATACATACTTAAGAATAAGTGCCAATGTCACGATTTAATACGGAGATACTATCCCCCATGGTAGGAAAACAAAACATCATGTCACTAATTGCAACACTATCCGAAACCTCACTCTGTCAAGATTGATAAACGGGGACATTTTCAATGTCCATGATTGGTACACTGTTTACCCCAACACCCTAATCCATAGACATTAGAAATTGTAGCGAGAGTATTTAGAAGTGACAACACCTTGAGAAAGAGAACTTTACTTAATGTTGATGACATCATACAACTGTTAGAATTTGTGTTGACACAACATATTTTTCATTTAGAGGAGAGATTTATAAACAGAAGTTCGGAGCTGCCATGGGGGAAGTCCATGCAGTGCATCATGCAACATCTTTATGGAATGGCTCGAACAAGAAGCCTTGGCCACTGCCCCTGCCGACTGTCATCCAAAATTATGGAAAAGAGATGTCGACGACATTCTGGAAATAATTCCGAGGGGAGCAACACAGGAGGCTGCGACCATCGGAACCAGGCGATTCCGAATGAAAGCATTAAAGTTACACCACGAAGAAGAAGACGAAGGGCCAGATACCCTTTCTCGATCGCTGTGATACAAGAAGAAGATGGCCGGTAAACTTGAAAGTTTACCGTGTAAAAAGACCCACACCGACCAATATCTTAATTCAGTTCCCAACATCCTCTCCACCAAAAATTGGGTGTTGTGGTCAGAAACTTGATTTGAACGTAAGGACAACATTGTCACAGAAGAAAAGGAATAAGATCAAAGAAGAAGAAAGAAGAGAAGAAAAGGGATCACCAAAGCTCTAAACAATTGTGGGGCTTACCCAAGTGGGCATTGAAAAAGGTTTTTTAAAAAAGCAGGGGAAGTCAAAGAACAAAGAAAAAGTTAGACAGGAAAAAAATAGAGAAAAGACCAGAGGCATGGGGTCATCCCCTATGTACAGGGAGTTTCAGAGAGATACAGAGGGTATATAAAAATACAAACATCAACACCGCATGAAGCCGTACAATACCTTGAAAAGTATTTAGTACATCCACGGACAAAGAGACATCAGGCAGATAGTGATTGCGGTACGAAATCAGCTGCAAAAAATGCCCTATGTGCTTATTTGGTGAAAACCTGGCAGACTCTTTGAACCAGATATAATGAACACAAGGATGAGGTGGAGAAAATTAGCCAGCAATAAGTTTAACAGAGCCATGAGGAAACCAAGTCTACAAGCACAATGTTTAAGTCAGCTATAACAGACCACGTCGCTGATACAAACCACACCATTAACTGGGACGAGGCAAGAATTATAGACAGAGAATGTGACAGAAACAAGAATGATAAAGGAGCTGTCTGGATCAGAAAGAGGGGGGCACAAGTTTAAAATCGTGACATTGGCACTTATTCTCTAAGTCATGTATATGATCAGCTACTACAAAGAACATCACACTCTGGGAATGAGACTAAGGTCAACAGCTCCAGAAGAGGTGCAGTAGCTGTATCATCGCATTACTGATTGAATTTTTTCCCGACTGGGAAGACGAAACGTCTAACTTGTAAGTTAATGATTGGATTTGACACACATAAAAATTCTACTAATCAAGTTATTTTTTCACTCAATTTGACAGATAGGTCAATTTTACTGTTAACCATGTTGGGTCATCAGTGGTGAAAAATATTGGAAAATCCATCTTTCAACAATGTTGAATTTGTGGCCCACCTTATGAATGAAATCATGTTGAATAATTTTTGTGTAAATTAAGCTGTAGCTACTACTACTGTACTATAAATTTTTATATTTGTATCAAAAAAAGATTATAGATTTATAATGTGTAATATTTTATTGACATGAAATAAGCCACTTAATGTGTCTTTTCCATATATAGTGACGATATATATTGTGTAATGTAAGTTTAAGGTTAATAGATTCAAAACATGTTTGTTTTCTTCTTGTTTTTCTGCTGTTTTGAATAAGAAAATAAACATGGTGTGAAACCAAAATATTTACCAAAGTGACCATGATTTGGTGTGACTTTATAAATAATGCATATCAAGTAATAAGATCTATTGTTACAACAATCAAGGTGCCAAGATTGGCATAGAATGTCCTTTATTTTCAGTGGAAAAGTATATATCTTGCGTAAATCATGGCAGAAATATATTCCTGATATGCTTTGAATTGATCTTGGCATGTTTATTTTGTATTATAAACCGATCGTTCATTACCAAGTTTTAGTATTGACAATATTTTCTATAATTGGTTATTTGTAGGGGGGGGGGAAATGCATTGTGTTAGTGCTTCACAGTGTAAGCAAAACCACAAACCTAACATATTTATTTACCTAAATGTAGGGATGTCTATGATGTAAAAACTTGCAACAAAAATACAACAAATGAATTAATTTGACTGGATTTTGTATTTTGCTATGATATGTTGGTGTGTCTTTTCAGGAGAGTGGTATATAGTTATGGTGAGAATTATTGCTAAATTAGAGTTCTTATGTAATAAAAAGGGTCAGTGGCAATTAAAAGGTTGGTGATTTTTATAGGATGTACTTGATATTATATGCAATCTGGGTTTTCTCCTTAAAGGTGCAACGAGAGATTTAACATATAAGGTGTTCTTAAAAAAATTGAAAGTAATGATTTTTACCCTGATGTAAAGCTTTCCATCAAAAAATATCCCCATCTGAAAGGATTAAGCTGAAAAATGTTTCTTTGGTACAAAAATTGCGAAATTTCTAATTTGGTATAGGAGCAAATACGAAATTCAACCTGTGTTTTATATTGAAATATAAGCAAATCAAAATCACCTTTTTTTCTCTCTTTTAAGGAAAGGAAATTACTATTATGACAAAATATTTGGGTGCCTCAAAATCTCTCGTTGCACCTTTAAAATAACAGATGCACCTACAGCCAGTGCTATCAGGCTCGTAACCATGGGAGGGGCAGTGGGGCCAAATGCCCCCCTCCCCCCCCCATTCCAAAAATCCCCAAATCCCCTAAAAAGAGCTTTAAAAAGGCCAAAAAGATTTTTAGAGCGGAGCATGCCAAAATTTAATTTTTTTTTAATGTTTTTTGGACGAGTTTGGCCAAAGGGTCCACTTTAACCAAATTTGCCCCCCCTTGCAATTTTGGGGAAAGTCTCGTAAAAAAAAACTCCCCTCCCCTAAAAAAATCTTGTTTCCGAATTGAGTGCTATCAAGTGGACCACAGTACACAGTTCAGCATTAAAAGTAGAACATGTTTAGCTTGGATTTGCCAAATATGTTTATGTGGATGTCATGACAATGGGTGGGTGCAGGAGTATCCAGATTAATGCATTGTACTAAATATTTTAAATATGAACTGTCGGGACATATTTTGAAATCAAATGTATATAGTATGTTAACATTAAAGGTCCATGGCCCGATCGCTAATAACCTCGTCCCCAGAAGCCCAGATTTTACCGGAAGTGGTCAACATTTTGGTATCAGAAGAAAGCTACTATTTTTCTCATTTACCCTGTGAAATCTTAGAGCCAAAGGATGTGTAGTTTGGAAGTTATGAGCAAAAATGTGCTCCATTTTGGTCGACCAATATTAATTTTACACAGTACTCTATGGGGCTTACAAAATCACGTTTTTAGCTCTCGCATCAAAACGGATTGAAATATCGGCGCGAAACTTTACAGATGGGGTTTTGGAGTAAAGGACAATCTATTAAGATGAAAACTTCATATCCTTAAATCGGGCCATCCCCCTTTAAACTTCTGAAATATCAGTGAGTTTCATTGATAAAATTTAGTACAAGCAAGGGAAGAAGTTTAGCATCTCCTTTTGAGTTACTACATCTCAACCTAAAATATTGAAAGTTATTGAAAACAAACACGCCACACCAGTTTTGTAAGTAGGAAAACAGTTGCGCAACTAAGCAAATTGTATCCGGATAGCAGTGGGGAATCCAAGATAAGGTGCCCTGCTTTACTGCTCTTGTACAATGTATACATGGTCTGTTCAGCCTATTCTTATCCATTTTTATTTAGAGTACTAAAATTTCCAAGATGGTCTACGCTATTCTAATTCCAGCATCAACTTGGTGCCACCGTGCTCTCTGAATTCATCTGGCCACCCTCATTCTGTCTTACTCTTCTTGTGATCTTGTGATCCACCTATTTTGTTTTCTAGTAAGGTGTCCACCATCTGTTACTTGGATTTGATCCCCTCCCCCTACCTTGTGATCTTGGTATAGTCTTTGCCCTACTGATCCACCTATTGTGTTTTCTAGTGAGGTGTCACCAATCTCTGTTGCTTGGTTTTGATTCTTTTGATGTATACCTGTCCTGCCTCTTAAGCCTATGTTTGCAACTCTTTGTAACACCTGTCATCATGCTTTCTGTGCTCTTTTACCGTTCTCTAAGTAACCTTCATGACCAGTCAGAATGACGATGCACTGATCATAGACCTGTCATCATGCTTTCTGTGCTCTTTTACCGTTCTCTAAGTAACCTTCATGACAAGTCAGAATGACGATGCACTGATCATAGACCTGTCCCTCAAGTCAGATTGTCGTCTCTGAACAATGTAGAGCAGGAGAAGAATATCATAGGGGCTTTATTTAAGGAGTTTGTTTACCCCCCACTACAGAAAAGGTTTAACACCTTTGGTAGTTAGTATGGACCCTCTACATCAATGCTAGGTAGGTAGTACTCTCAAATTGTGGTATCACTTTTTCAATAGGGGCCAATTTAAGTTAAATTTTTCTTTTTTTAAATTTTTAAAATGCACCAATCATGTTGAAATGTATGCCATATTGTCCGTCTAGTCATAAGGATTCCAAAAATGTATACTTTGTACCACCTACGACCATTGGTTTTGGTGTTATAGGGTAAAAATGACAAAAAATGGTAAAAAAGGTCAATCTCAATTTGTACAGGGGTCAACATTAGTTAATCTGATTATATTTTAAATACTTGCAAATTATTGCCTGAGGTAAGAGGACTCCTAAAAGGTATAGTTTTTATTATGTTAAAAAATGCTTACTTATGGAGATAAGGGTCAAAGAAGGTCAACACCAATTGGATTATGTTGCCCTATGACCTATTTTGTCCCATAACATGGTAACAGTGCATTGCAGATGGTACAAACTATTCCTTATTTTGACACATTAAGCTAGATGAAGAACTTGTTTCAATTTACCAAAAATGGAGCAACTTCTGATTTTTACCCCTGTACAAATAGAAATTGACCTTTTTTACCATTTTAGCCATTTTTACGTATAACTCCCAAAGCAATGGTCATAGATGGTACAAACTATACATTTTTGGAATCCTTAGACGGACAATATGGCATACATTTCAATATGATTGGAGCATTTTAAACATTTGACTCCTTTGTAACTTAAATTGGCCCCTATTGAAAAAGTGATACACAATTTGAGAGTATTACCTACCTAGCATTGATGTAGAGGGTCCATACTAACTACCAAAGGTGTCAACCTTTTCTGTAGGGAGGGGTAAATGATGATGTTTTGACCTGGGTCCCAGCTCCTCCTCTAATGTAGCTAAATGTATTTAATTAACCCAGGTTACTTAAAGGTACAACGAGAGACTTCACATATCAGATGGGTCTAGAAGTATTGAAATCCTGATTTTTGCACCAATGTAAAGATTTGCATCAGAAATATACTAAAATATCTCAAAGGATTAAGCTGAGAATGATTTCTTTGGTACAAAAAATGTGAAATTTCTAATTTCATATTGGAGCAAATATGAAATTCAGCCTATGTTTTATATTGAAAAAATGAGCAAAATCAACATTTGTTTTCAATTTTAAGACATTCTATAGCCAAATACAAGGTAAGAAATCTGTTGCATGTGTAATCTGTATGAAAATGCTACATGCTAAAACTCTTGTTGTACCATTCTTCATTTTTTTTTTGATGACTTGAGAATTTTCATTGTTGAGGATGTAGGTGTAGTGATCTGCAGTCTCTTACTGTTATGGCTTGTGTTCTCCATTAGGTAGTGGAGAACATGAAGACTTGCTAATGATCTTGATTTTTAAGCCAACTTTTATAAGTTTTCTGTCTTGGTCTTGCATCATTTCCTTTAGTTCTTTGACTTAGCAGAAGAATGTTATCCACATGAGGTAGACGGTAGTATTTGCATTTTGCTGTCTGTAAATGCCATCATTGTACAAAAACCAATGTATTTTTAGTCACTCCACGCTGTCAATTTCCTGTGTTCCTTAGGATATTGATTTGCCTCGTTTTGATACCAATTTCCTGGTTTGTTTCCTGATGAAGAGAACAGGGAATGTCCACAGATGGTAATCTCTACTAGTATTGCTTGTGTTATGGACATTACATTTTGTAAACATATATTGGCAATATGAAGTGACGGCTGGACAACATGTGATAAGAAAATCATTAGACAATCTCCAATTGAATCATTGCATACCACATCGTAAACCATGGAATTCGTCTGTTTTTAGCATGATGACAAAAGTGGAAGCCAATGTTTTTCCTGTTTATTTCTGCTATTGTATTGAAATGTGTGAACTTTAGGCTCTTTGAGGTAATCAACTGGAAGATAGGGAAGGCTTGAAATGTAATTAGGTCAGGCAGAGAAGAAGTCAAATGTTCTTCTGATGAACTAGGTTTTTAAGTGTTTAAGGATTGTTAGAGGGAGTAAGATTGAATTTTTGGCTTGATCTCCTGTGAATATTTGTTGGTAATCTAGTAAAAGTCTAACTGTATTTGAAAGTGTTTAAGATTGATAGAGGAGTAAGATTGACTTGAATTTTTGGCTTGATCTCCTGTGAATATGTTGGTATGTAGTAAAAGTCTAACTGTATTTTTGAAAGTGTTTAAGGATTGATAGAGGGAGTAAGATTGAATTTTTGACTTGATCTCCTGTGAATATGTTGGTAATCTAGTACAAAGTCTTAACTGTATTTGAAAGTGTTTTAGGATTGATAGAGGGAGTAAGATTGACTTGAATTTTTGGCTTGATCTCCGTGAATATGTTGGTAATCTAGTAAAAGTCTTAACTGTATTTGAAAGTGTTTAAGGATTGATAGAGGGAGTAAGAATTGACTTGAATTTTTGGCTTGATCTCCTGTAAGGATTGATAGAGGGAGTAAGATTGAATTTTTGACTTGATCTCCGTGAATATTTGTTGGTAATCTAGTAAAAGTCTTAACTGTATTTGAAAGTGTGTAAGGATTGATAGAGGAGTAAGATTGACTTGAATTTTTGGCTTGATCTCCTGTAAGGATTGATAGAGGGAGTAAGAATTGACTTGAATTTTTGGCTTGATCTCCTGTGAATATTTGTTGGTAATCTAGTAAAAGTCTAACTGTATTTGAAAGTGTTTCAACTCATCCTTGCTCCTGTCTTTGCATTTATAATATCTGTCAATGTTGTGGTTTTTTGTTGTGTATTGGATACTAGCTTTGATTTTTACCCCTAATTTCTAATTTCTACCCAATCTCTCATTTTATCAATGCATTTCTGCCAGATTTGTCCATAAAATCATAATAGCAAGGGTGTCTGCCAGGAGGCATGTTTTGGTGGCCATGGCCAGAATCAATGAGCAATTAACTTGACATTAAAAATGTGAATGTTATAGAAGGCATATCAGCTGTTCTTATCAAAGTCAAAATGCATTGTCAGTGTGGCTACCAGCTTTGTTGGCATGTTTTCAGATGTTTTTAGTATTGTTCAAAAGCTTAGGCAATCAAATTTGATATATGAACATTAAAATTAGGCAAAAAAAAAGGAATAGAGTTCGTCTCAGTATGCGTTTATTTAGTCAAAAAAGCTGTGTGCTACACACATTCTTTTTATTGCATTTGTAGACAACTTTTTTATGGCTGCTTTGCAGCCAAATTTTCCTTTTCTTGACCGTTTAAAAAAAGTTAAATCTCTTGAAACCTTAAGAAAAAAATGTGCTAAAATGTGATTTTACACCTATGTGAGCAAAGAAGCTGAGACAAACTTTTTTCCTTGACCTTATGCCAAGTTATTAATAATCTCTTTGGAACAAAGATCATTTTCAAAATTTTGAACACACAACAAAATTATGGACTTAACGAACATGGCCAAAATATAATTTGAGCAGTGTGTAGGACTGTCCATTAAACCTATAGACAATATATACAGTGATGTCTGATATGACTGTCCATTAAACCTACAGACAATATATACAGTGATGTCTGATATGACTGTCCATTAAACCTATAGACAATATATACAGTGATGTCTGATATGACTGTCCATTAAACCTACAGACAATATATACAGTGATGTCTGATATGACTGTCCATTAAACCTACAGACAATATATACAGTGATGTCTGATATGACTGTCCATTAAACCTACAGACAATATATACAGTGATGTCTGATATGACTGTCCATTAACCTACAGACAATAAATGTAGCGATGTCTGATGCCATGTTGGGGTTTAAATTACACTTCTTTTATGATCTATTAAATCGCAGTTTATTTTGCTATTGAATTAGCCAGGGTTTTAGTTGTGGCTAGTTGCAATGAGCTGTACCATTGGAAATGTACGCTTACAAATGTACATGTAAGGGGTGTGTATTCAAAATGAAGTATGCAATGGGCTATTTCTTTTGGGATCTATACTCCCCTGAATCCTCCACAGAGGGTTACAGATTACAAATACCCCAATGTTGACTCCATAAAATTAGCTTCTACAAAATGTATGCAAGGAAATAAACAACCATAATATGGAGGATATTTTATCCCAAATCAAAACCGAGTATGTGATGTAATAATAGCAACAAGGATACAACTTGCATGTTTCAATACCTGCCTATGTGCATTGATAATACATAAGGCAGATTTTATGTTGACAGTAATTATTGGTTATGCTGTCTAATACGTGCATTAATGATCTGCATAAAATGTAGGTTATTGATGCTGTCTTTGCACTGTTTTCCATTGAAATCGCCATAATATTGATATTAGCAATATGCAATATTGAAACTTTAAAAGAAATGAGGTATTTTATATTATGGTACTGATACGGTGCTATAGTAGATTCAACTCATCGTGTCACCTCTAGTACTTTCCGAAGGTATAGCATTGAATGAGGGGATGTGCAGTGGATGGAAATTAAAATTCCAGGCTAAATCTATTGAAACATGTTCCCGCATAGTAAATCAAATCAATCTGTAAATGAAATCATTCAATTTAGTCCAACGTAAACGCATTTATAGCTGCATTAACTTTCAATACATCTACCTAATCGTTATTTGCTTTCAACCGGTATTCAATTTAACAGGTTATTTGAATATTTGGACTTTACAGTGCTCGTGCTTTGGATGCAAAGGAATACAAAACCTTTGTACTCTCTATGTAAAACATGAAAGGCCAGATTATCGTAGTTTATTCATGAAACAGGTGACTCAGGCCACATATTCTGCCTCCTCTCCCAACTAATCGACGCTGTCCAAAACTTTTCGCTGGGTGACACTATGGGTTGAATCTACTATAGCACAACCATAAAAGTAATGATGTAATTTGTGTCATATTGTCATTATCAGAGTTATTTCACTTTGCATTGTGTTAGTGTTTTTTAACAAGACTACTGACGTGGGGTAACAAGGGGAGTGGAAGGTTTGAGTTCTCTTTTTGTATCCTCCTGCTTTCAAGGGCAGCTGTGACACAGAGATACAGTGATCGACTTATGACCAGAGGGTTAAAGGTTTGAACCCTGTTGGATCCAGCTTATTGTATCCTTTAGCAAGACACTTCACCTCACACTTCTCTGCACAGGAGTATGAAAGGGTACCAGCATATGCTGGGAAAGTAAAAACCAAAGATTGCTGTGATTGAGGAGTGGCCAATTCCAACCCCCATTTTATACAAAAAAAGAGGTGGAGGCATCTGCGTCATCCTCCATGATGGCTTTGTGACCAAGAGAAAAACATAGTTTCAATCTTTTGAATGCTTTGAACTCTCAATAGAATCCGGTAGAACAACATACATTGAGGTTGATCGCTGGTTATCGTCCCAACCCCGGGCTTCTAATAATCTCACTGTATCAATGTTGTTCAGGACTTTCCAACTTCTTGAGACTGTTGTATTGATATGACTCCCACAATCATCTTGGTGATTTCAATTTCAAATGGACATACCAGCGGTTAAATGACTGTAAAAACTCACTGACATTCTGTGTTCAGCGGTCTTGTGCAGCTTGTTTCCGAACCACGCATATCGGAGGGCACATGTTAGATCTTGTCGTCACAAATGATTACCATACTGTATCATTGGTGGCCTGACATGTTAGTTAACTCTTCCTTCAGATCATGCTGTTGTCAGATTAAGGTTAATATTTAATGCCTCCGACAGCATGGAATTCAGATCAAGCTGACGAAAGATCGTGAAATAAATTTAGATTTGTTCTGTGATGATATTTGTAAGTCCCTTATTGCTAAGCCATGTATGTTTTGGTTCTTGTGTCCACTAATTATAATACGTTGCTCGTGGGTATAGAACCCGCATGCCCCGAAATAATTCGTAGGAACGTTTTAGACCCAGTTCACATGTACAATGAAGATGCATGTACTAAACGTGGTAACGTGCTGCTGAGCGCACCGGGAGGAAGGTCTGGTCTGTCTGTCAAAAGCAAAGTATGAGGAAAAAGTGAAATAGTAAAAAACTGCTCTTGAAACTGCTAAAAAAGTCTTATCACCAGGCACATGACATTGGTAGGAATAAACAACAGCTGTTTGCATCATTGACAAGCATTGCCCATAGGCAATGCAAGTCCTGCCTGAACATTCATTCTACAACAGTTGCTGCTCAGAGTGTTGAATTTTGATCAGAAGATCCGTGGTCTTCGTTTGGGCTGGGACCAGGTCGTAGTCTACAAACTGCCTTGTTGCCAGAAAAGAATGCAGTAGTTCCTTCAACCAACTTGTTCCACTCTCTGAAATGAACTAGGAAAGGCATCACAGACTATAAATGAAGTCGGGTTCCCTCAACCCTCTTCCTGCTTGCTTATGACAGACACTCTGGACTGCTCCTACATTAAGAACACCATTGTCAACATGCCCTTATTTTTTCCTGGGGGTACCTTTCCTCAGCCTTAAAGTCGCTCTTGTGCACTCCAATTCTGACAAACCTAATCTAGACCCAAATGTGATGAAAAACTACAGGCCTATAGCCAGATGGGTTTTCTGGGTAATACAAATAGAGCGTTGTGCATGAAGCAATTGTTGATTACATAGACAGAAACAACTTATTTGCTCCTCTCAGTCTGCTTATAGACAATATAAGAATAGAAACTGCAATTACCCGTGTGCAATGATTGCTCAGTGATTTAGAAAGATTGGTGGTGAGTCATACTATTCTCTTAATTGACAGACAAGCCTTCGACACATAGATCAAAGGTTTATTGATCGTTTGCGTGTCCGCTATGGTGTTGAAGGCTCTGCGTATCTTGGTTTTCATCCATATCTTGAAACCGTTAGTCAAAGTGTTGTGTTGGTGGACATAGCAGTGATCATGTCCAGCTTGATTATGGTTTGCCCCAGGGGTCAGTAAGTGGTTCAATTTTTGTCATCTACACGGCACCCTTGGAGGATACATAAAGATCATGGTTGTCTTCATGTAGTAACATATGCGGATGTAAGTTGTATACAGTCTCAACGCCGCCGTCACCAAATTACAGTTGATAGATCAGAATTGTAAAAAGATATCAAGTTGGAGGAGAGTAAATTTCTTGTCTTAATGACAATAAGACCGAGGTCATTTTAACATCTCGTTTCTCCAAGTCATATCAAAATACCTTCCAGCACTGCTGGTAATTCAATATTGAAACAGAATCAAGTGTTCGTGATCTAGGAGTTATCTTTGATAAGCATCTGTGTATGGAGAACATGTTAATAGCAGACATTTGCCGTGCGCTACCTTTGCTTTAAGGAAGATTGGCCAACTGCCACAATTTATTGATCAAAAATCCACGCAGACTCTTGTTCAGGCTTTTGTCATTAGCAGGCTTGACAAACTGTAACAGCCTTCTCTATGGACTCCCACAGAAAATCATTCAAAAACATCCAAAGAATACAAAACATGGCTGATTTAGCGTGATCACTCTCATAAGAAATATGACAACATTACCCATGTTGTGCGTGACCAGCGCCAATTGCTTACCTATTGACCTCAGGGTCATATTTAAAATTCTTCTCTTTACATATAAGGCTTCAATGGCATTGTCCCATCTGAGTGTCTGAGCCTGATTGCTCCCTTATATTCCACCTCGCAGTCTTCGAGCAGGCCGTTCAGACCTGAAAGTATTTACAAACAGTCTTCCCGTACTAAGACCTATGGGGATCGGGCTTTTGACGGTAGCTGCACCGAGGTATGGGAACGCCCTTCCAGTCACATCCAACATGCTTCCGGTCTCCAGTTTAAGAGCCTGCTAAAGACACATCTCTTTAAAGTGCTATCAATACTTTTTTGTCACCGTCTTTGATCATTTTTGCCCACGTGTGTGTTGCATTGTGATATTGTAGTCATGCAGTTATTTTTCATATGACTTTTATTGCTTGTATTCTTCAGCGCATCAAGAACAATTTTAATTGGTTTTGCGCTTTATTTAATTTGGACTTTTTATTAAAATAAGTCCAGATAAATTTCAATTCCCAAAATTCTAGCAATTACATGTTGTCAGTATCGCAATAAGGACTTGGCGTACAAGACGGAGCAGCGTGAACAATATCTCCCACATGCATTAAAGCAATAAAGGACACCATTTTGAAAAAGCGCCCACAATTTCAAAATTTGAGATTGTGCACAGTTGTGTTGGTATTTGCTAGTAAACTATATAATACCTGCAATGGTAATCTCAAAAAGTGGCATATTTTTCATAAAATAAAAAATTGGGATCCCCATTGTAATTTTAAAAAAAACAAAAAACAGGCAGAACTGGGCAACGTCTAATTTTTGTCCGTCCATTGTGAAACTAGTGCCACTCACAAATAATGACCTCTAAACTTGACTTGCCTGAACCAACAGCAACAAATAATGGATGAGCGTAGACAACATTACATGGCGCTGTGTTCCCGGCTTGCAATACATTAGACATGTTCGAGATTACCATTCACAGGTATACACATGCAATGTGCAAAAATCATCAAAATATTTGGACAAAATTGGGCACTCTCAAAAAAAAGTTACTGGTAGTGCTTATCACTGAACCTTGTGTAATTTTATGTGTGCTCATCTTAATGGTGATTTGGCGCTCTATCATACCCCTCGTCTGTGGAATGGCCTGGCCTTGACCAGGGTCAAGCGTCCATAAATTCCTATATTTTTTTACCCTCTCCCTATAAATCATTATAAAACTTCCAAAACCATTATTTCCCTATATTTTTTCTCCACAGAAATTAAAGATTGGTTTTGCCTGGTTTTTCACAGAATTGATTAAAAATTGGCCCTCAGAGTCTAAATGTTCATTACAGGGAGCTTTTAAAATAAGCAGTACAAAAGTGGGTATTTTCCAAATAGTTGTATAAAGAGTCAACTCTCAAGTCTTTTGTTAGTGGATTCCTGGTTTTGATGACTTTGTTTGGGGTGGGGGGGGGGGGGGGGGGGGGGGGGGGGGGGGTTCTTGGCATAATATTGTTTCGCAGTAAAAACATAAAATTTCTTTGGCAGAAATCATAGACCAATGCTTTAATATTCTTACAAATAGATGCTAGATACAGAAGTCAGAGATGGTAAACTGGGACTCACCAATTGAAGCAAATTTGACTGTGATTTCCATATGGAGGGGGCTGCTAAGATGTGGTTTGGTTGGGGGGAAGCTGACTTGAAACCTTACTCATTCATAAGGGTCATTTTCGTAAAAAAGATACCCATTTTTGTCGCGCCTGAACTTTGTTACGTCGAGACGTAGTAATCACTTTTCTGTCTGGGGGGGGGGGGGGTTCTTTCTCTTTTTTTCTTTTCCTGTCGTCTGTCTGTCTGTCGTCTGTCATGAGGTGTCTGCCTGACGTCCGTTTTCACGGGCTTGGTACGATTTATCTGGAGTTCCATAAGGGCTATGATGGTGTAACTTGGTGGACAGAAGCGGGTCCAGAGTTCTCGCCCTGATTAGTTTTGGCGAAAAAAAATTTGCATAATTAACGAAAATTTTCCCGCAAGGCTTGTGTAAACTTTTCTGGAGAGTTCCAAAAGGCGTATGATGATGTATCTTGGGGGGGATGGGAGCGGGCTGGAGAGTTCTCGAACTGATTAGATTTCGGGAGTATTTGGGCAAATAAGTATGCAAATGAGCTCAATTAATATGCATAAAAAACGCGTAATGCTATAATTTTGAAACGGTACATTGGATACGGAAAATTCTTAACTGCATGAAAGACTATCATGGTGCGCATCTTTTTGACAATTTGAAGTGTGTGATACATGCGGCTTCAGGTATGCAAATGAGCTAATTAATTAAATATGCGTAATTACGGGATCTCTGAACCGTACATAGGATAGGCAAAATTCCTGCGCTGCATGCTACAAAAGAATCCTATGCCATGCATCTTTGGGTGAATCATAAATTGGGTCACCCCCCCCCCCCCCCCCCCCCTCCCCCCCCCCCCCCCCCCCCCCCCCCCATCCCCCCCCCCCCCCCCCCCCCCAAGTGATGGGGCCGCTTAAAGGCATTTTTGATACAAGTGGATCAATTAAAGATGCATATTGTGTTTCCACTGAAATTGTAAATTGGAAGCAAAATTACTTCGTACATGAATTCTATGCCGAAGCTTTTGTATGAAATTTCACAATTGAGGTCCAAGTGCAAGGGATCAATGAAAGGGGCATTGATTTGAGCAAGTGATCTAATAGTAAAATATGGTAATTGCTGTTCGCTTAAAGGGTACATTGGATAATGTGCAAAATTCCTTCGTTACATGAGGCTACTATATGGTAAGATCTTTTGTGTGAATCATTAATTGTGGTCAAAAATGCATGTTGGGCCACTTAAAGGGGCATTCTTGATTATTTAATTGCAACTAATGCTAAATGCTTGTCCATTTAACCAAATTTTCTCCGGTTGTCAATGGTCAGTGTAAATACTACACCTTCAAAAAGAATTGGATTCAGGAGTGTGTTTACCTTACAATAAATTAGGTTAGCATGTGTTTCTTTGGCATTATATGGCTGTGTCTGATTTGGTGGTTTACAAAACAAGAAGACTTATCAAAAGGGGGAGTACACCACAGTATTAACATCAATATAGCTAGATCAGGCCCCATGTTTTATTGAAATGATTTTTCTAGTTTGGTCAGTCGTTTGAGGTTCCAGATGTACATTCTTGGAAAAAGTGAAAATACGCACAATTGTGCATTTCACGCTTTCTGGACCCCGTAGGCGCCTCAAAATTAATGGGGTCACATGATTTTTTCACAAATAGTGTTGCCAAATAATAAATTTCATATTTTGTACTAAATTAGTGAATTAAGGGATTTTTGCATGACTTTTCATGATAAATCTCGTACAATGGCACAGTTGGGAACCCTGGGTGGTGGTCAAATGAAGAGCAGGAAAATAAAGAATACAATAAATGCAAACCGGGGGTGCTACTCATAAACATCTATTGGTTATGATTATGTGGACATTTCAAGATTAATATCTCACAAAACAGAAGATGTGGACCTCTTGGTGGGTATCAATGAAAGATGAGAAGTATAGAAACTATAAATGCAAACCCGGGGGTGTACTCCTAAACGTCTCGTACTTGTACTCATGTGGGTGGACTTTTCAAGATTAATAGCTCCACAACGGAAAAGGTTGTGCCCCTAGGGTCGTGTCAAATGAAAGAGGAAGAGGTATCGAATACTATCAAATGCAAACCCGGGGGTGCTACTCCTCAACATCTAGTTGTATGCTCTTGTTTGAGGGACTCTATGATTAATATCTCCCAATGGAAAATGTTGTGACCCCTGGGGTGGTGTCAAATGAAAGAGCAGGAAGTAAAAAGAATACTATAAATGCAAAACAAGGGGTGCTAATCCTAAACATCTCTGAATTCTGCTCGTGGGGGGAGGGAATTTCATTGCAAGATATATCTCCACAATGGAAAATGTTGTGGACCCCTCGGGTGTGTCAAATGAAATAGTGGGAAGTAAAAAAATAGTAAGAAATTGGAGTTTATCTGCTTGCCAACTTTTGGGACACCCTGGACTCGAACAGTTCCACTCTGGTGTGCTGCTTTTGTCTTACAATTAAGAGCGAAAGCAGGCGGACTTGTGGTTCGAGAACCGCCGTGTTTAGGATTTTGCTTACAATATTGTAGCTTTTTTTCAGAATTTTTTTTTTGGCTCATGCACAAACCCAGAAGATCTTGGCCTTTTTAAAGATTTTTTGAGCAGTTTTGAGGGAAATGACCAAACTCTTGAACCATCTATTTTTTATAATATATACCAGATTACACTAGCGCCACATTTGGTAGAGATGGCAGATTGCCAGCTCAACAGCAAAGGTAAGGTCACATCTGTGAAAGGTATTTGGTTTCCACTCTTATTCCCCTTGATGCTACGATAAATCCTGCTTACTCTTAAACCACATTGACCGATTAACTTCTACTCTGTGAAAAGAATACTGGACCCAAGATTCACCTGTGTGTACACAGATGATCTCAAGACCCCTATGTGACCTTCGAACTAATTTGGTTAAAATTATTAATGTCATTTCTGGTGCAAGTAAGGCGCTATAAACATCACAATTGCTTTAAAAAAATAAACCGGCACACACAATGATATGGGTTGGACAAAGATTCTCTAATGAGCCGATTGTAAGCTTTGACCTATCTTTGTAAAATAGATCTCAAAAAAAAAAAAATGCAATGTCCTTAATACAAATAGCGTTACTAGGCTCACAATGAACCACTGGACCAAGAGTTACAGAGGGTTACACAGATTGACCTATAATGACCCCTACCTTACCATTGACACCTTTAGTTAAAATTGGTAAATTGCCACCAATTTGCTCAAAAGAACCACTGGCTAAGGACTTGGGGTGTACACCCGATTAAACTTAATGACCCAGGGACATTTACCATTTTGAGTAAAACTTTCAAATGCAACTTCCTTGGTACATATGTACAATGGATTCAAGTACTATATGACATAGTTGTTACATAAAAGTGTTGATAAGATAGACGGCAATAGCAGCTAGGCTATATTACCACTTCTAAAATACACACTTTTTGCATTGCTCAGAAATAGCAGGACGGCAAAGTGTACAATTTCCACTGTACAGTGTGGGTTTCCAATGTATCGCAAATGAGTAATTTAAAACTTTGAAACATTATTGCAATTTTTTCACAAAAACCACACTTCTGATCCTCTAGATAATTAAGCCAATGTCAAAATAAGGTCGAAACTTCAATGACTTGAATTACAGGTATATAGTTCATACTTGAAATAATACATTTCCAGGAAACCGGATTCCTCAAAATAAATGCAAATGGGGATAGGTGCACAGTCAAAGCATTTTACACCTCATTTATTTAATTACCCAAAACTTAGGAATACTATCTAATATAGTCAATACAGCTAGAGATGGTTCAAATTTTGGCAAATTTTTCTCATGAATTAAAATTGCTGGCTGATATACAATGGAAAAGGCACCCACATTCCAGTAAAAATACATACAAATTCCTATAATTCAATATAATTTTATGTTATCCTTTTTTATATTTTCCTATATCTTGTTTTGTTTCCCCTATATTAGCCCTATATTTTGCAAGGGTTCAAATGTAGAAAAAAAAAAAAAAAAACAAAACCCTGTTGTACATCAGACAGGCTGTCAGCATTACTTCTCAAGACCCATATAGAGTGCCAAAAAGTATCTCGGAATGTTTTTTGATCAGCATTGTGCGAAAGTCCACTAATGTGAAAGTTTTCAAAATATTCATTTTGTTGATTCCGTTATTGTGTTCTCTTCACAAAAGTATACAAAAATAAACAGATGATAAAACTAATATATGTTGCCTAGTCTTGCTCTTTCATTAACACATTGCTTGTAAAACGCCTTACAATGGCTGAGAGAGAATGCCTGAAACACGCAAAACCACAACAAAAGTTGCCTTTTTGGAATTTCAATGGCATATGCAGTGTATGCGACACGAACACGCGGACCACAATCGATAGAAAGTAGGCTCCTCGCTCAGCAGGATGAAACCCTCTTTGTGTAAAATCAATAAAACTATTATTGCGTTGTCAACACAGTGCACCCACGGACCAGAAAAGACCTCAAAAAGAATCCTACTGTTATATGGCCTCCATTTTTTCTGATTTAAACTTTAAAAATATATTTCTCAATTTTATTTGAAGAAAAGATTCTCACAGGAAGCACTGTTTATATAAAAGAGAGAAAAGGGGATGTCCCTAGAGTTGTTTATGCAAAATGCACCTGTTAGATAGATTGGCACAAAAATTTAAAAAACAAGGGGGCAAACAAACAAAAAATGGGAATCCCCAAGATGTAAACTTAGAAAACTGAGTCAACTTGTGTATGCTTTGCGAGATCAAAACATTGTAAGATAGGGAATTTCCCCACAACGTTATAATGGAATGTGTGTGATTCAGGTTATGTTATGCATGATGATGAGGTAATGATATTGTTGAGAAAGGGAATCAGGTGTTTGAGAAGTTAAATAGTATTTGTGACTGAAGGACTGGGGCAGCAGTTGAAATCAGGAAGCTAAACTAGAGCTCTGGAGGTATACAGTATAATTATATCGCAGTTTACTCTACATAATGGTGATTTGAGTCTACATCTATTGCCAGGATTTAATACTTGGGGAGCCGCCGGAGCTTGATAGCTACAATTGGTCTGCTGTGTCTTTTAAGCCAAAGAGCTTCAGTTTTCGGAATCAAAAGGGATTCCAATTGTGGTCCTATATGAGGACCGAGCGACAGACTGATGGTGGTATATTACATGGATATTATTATTGTGGAACATTAGCGTAGTCGAGGGACAAGCCCGTCGTCTTGAACTGCTAGACAAAATTAAACTTCGGACTGAGAAGACTTCCAATGAATATTACCCGAGGATTTATAAGCTTGGCCTGGCCTGCTGTCATTTTGGAGTTTCGCTGTGAGGACATATTCATCGTTGAACTGGCAACGCTACTGTAGTTGAGACAAATTGAAACTTGAGTAAGAGTAGGAATTGTTAAGTGTATTTTGAATTGTATAGATTAATTGTACTTGGACTACCAAATTCTTGAACCAATTACAATATCATTAAAATATGTTATATTAAAATTCAGCTCACTGTGCACAAGGCTCATGTATTTGGTTGAAAGGTATCTCTGACCTTGACCCGTCTAAGAGACATCATACACAGAATTGGGGGCTGGTCCGGGAATTGAATTGAGATAAATTTGAGCGTATTGTTCAGCATTTACACTTAAAATGTGTAATTAAATTGCAAACATTGTGCACAATTGTAGGCATACAAAAATTTTGTGTGTAGTCACATGTAACCATTGTGTTTGGTTCAAGTTAATATATATTGTGTGGTAGAGTACAATCACAATGGTGTTTGATACAGAAGTGTTCATAGGGCACATAACTTGGGAGAAGTTTGATGAGGCGAGAAAGCCTGAGTTAAGAAACTAGCAAAGCATTTAGGACTTGAGGCAAAACCTGCTATGAGAAAGCAGTCATCAAAAATTTAATTGATTGAAACATTTGTCCAGGAAGAAAATTTGGGATACTCATATTTGGAAAAGATAGAAGAGTTTCTGGAACAGGGCACTTGTGATGCGTCACGTTGAAAAGAGCTTGAAAATTCAAAAGGAAATCGAATTGAAGACAATGGAATAAGAACAGACGCAAAACGAAATTAGAAAAGCCAAATTCCGACGGAAACAGAAGGAAAAGAAATTAATTCGAAAAGAAAAATTGCAAAGAAAAGAGATGCAACAAAAAGGAGGGTCATGCAAATTGAAGAAAGACAAAGAATTAGAAAAGGAAAAGTTGCAAAATGAATAAAAAAAATAAAAAAAATAAAAAAAATAAAAAAAATAAAAAAAATAAAAAAAATAAGAGTTAGAAAAATTGAAACAACAGGCTAGTCTCATCAGCTTCTTCCAAGGCCCTCTGGTTTGAGCAGGCGAAAAATATTCGCCTGCGTTCAAAAATTCAAGAACAAGAAGTAGATAAATACTCGGTACACTTTGAGAAAATTGCCCAATAGCTTTGGAAATGGACAAGTAGTTTGGACCTTGTTGCTACAGTCAGTGTTCATTGGTAGAGCACTGGAAAATATATTCGGCAATGTTATTAGACAGATGTAGTGATTATGACGAGGTTAAGCAGGCAGTGTTTAAAGCATATGAATTGGTGCCAGAGGCAGATAGACAAAAATTTAGGTCTTGTCAAAAAACGGATGACCAGTACCATGTTGAATTTGCCCGTGAAAAGACACAGGTTGCCGCTGGCTTCTCTCAAAAGAAGTGGGGCAAAATTTTGGTCAACTTAGGGAGTTGATGTTAGTTTGGAACAGTTCAAACAGTGTCTACCACATCTGGATGAAAACAAATTGAAGTTGGAGTGACGCAGCCGTGAAGGCCGACGACAATGCTTTGACTCACAAACTAAGTCAGACTAGTAGGCCTAGCCAAGAATTTTATAGGTACAACAAGTACAACAATAAGTGGGTTTCTAAACAAAGCGTCTCATGGTAGCCTCAGGAGGGGAAAATCCCAGTCAGGTTCCATGAACAGGGAGTAAAGAAAGTAATGGTGATAATCAAAGATGGGATGGGACCCAAATCCCAGTTCACATGCAATCACCGTAAAAAGCCAGGACATAACAAAGTCAAGGTGTTGGGAGAACAGGCTATCCACCCTAACAATGGAGAAAGCCAAAAGTGAGTTAAAACCAATAGGTTGTGCAGGTCCAAAAGTTCATTCTTCTGTTTCAAAAAAACACGAAATTCCACAAAAAAGAATTGACACAGAAAAGTAAGGGATGACTTTAGCCTTTGTTTTGGAGGGATTTGTGTCTACACTTTCAGGTGATAGTTAGATCCAAAACCCATTAGAATCATGGGGGACACGTGCTGTGCACAGTCTGTGATATTGGAAGATGCACTTCCAGTGATTTGAGGTTCCACAGGAAACTAGTGCATTGATTCGGGGAAGGTATGGTTGTATTAGTGTCCCCCTCTTGCACAAAATGAATTTGAAATCGACTTGGTTTCTGGAACTGTACAAAATTGGTGTTAGACAAGACTCCCAGTAAAAAGGGGTCTCCATGTTGTTAAGGAATGATTTGGCAGGGGGGAAGGTACTCCCAGATCCATGTTTCCCAGGTGCCCTGTACAGTGGATAAATTGATGAGGAAAATAGACATTTTCCCAGCAGTGCAGTAAAACTAGGTCAATGACTAGAAGAAACGCCTCACAGGAAAACAGTGGGCAGGTGATGAGTCAAAAATACTTCCATACATATAGGAAGAGCGTCGAGGATGACTTGGTCCAAATTTAGAGGATACTTTTTCTCAAAGTTAGAGGAATTTGGAGGTCGTCTCTCTCTTCAGGGGAGACTAAATTCCCTGTTCAATGAAAATCAGCCCATGAGCACAAACAAAGTGCCAAGCTGGTAAAACAATGAAAATCCAGCCGCCTGAGCATGAGTAGAGTTAGGGACTGTAAAGAGACCCTTTAAGCCATGACAAGCTGGTAAATGAGCGCACAGTGACCACACTTAGGAAATTAGGTGAGAGGGCATTGACAACAGGAAGCCGAGCAAACTCCTGTATGTGTCTACAAGCAAAATGGTGTCCTCATGAGAAAATGGTGGCCAACCGATGAACGTGTAGATGAAGAATGGAAGGATGTGCATCAAATTGTAGTGCAAAGGTATACCATAGGGAGGGAAGTGATAGGCATAGCCCACAATAGTCCCATGGCAGGACAATTAGGTGTGAGAAAAACATGACAGAATTAGGAGTCATTTTTGGTGCCTAACTCAGAAAAGATGTGTCTGAGTATTGTAAGACTTGTCACACATGCAAATGGTGGGCAAGCCCAATAAGAAAATTCCTACTGCTCCCCTGCAACCAATACCAGCATTTGAGGAGCCCTTTAGCTAGGTGTTAATAGATTGGTAGACCATTCCAAAGACCAAGTCAGGCAATCAGTATTTACTGACCATATGTGTGCTTCCACAAGATCCCTGAGGCTATACCCTTGAGAAATAGTAGGGCACAGAATATGTGAAAGCTCAACAAAAGTTTTTCACCTAGTAGGCCTTCCAAAATCAATCAGTCTGATCAAGGATTCAATTTATGTCAGGTTTGTTCCAAACAAGTAATGGACCAGTGGGAAGTCCAGTACAGTCTTTAGATACCACCCAGCTCCCAGGGGGCCCTAGAAGGTACACCACAACATGAAAACAATGATCAAAACCGATTGTTTTGAATTTGAGAGGGATTGGTATGAGGGGGTTCATCTCCTGTTATTGCTACCAGGGAGGCTGTACAAGAATCCTTAGGATTTAGTCCATTTGAGTTGGTGTTTGGTCGCACAAAGTAGGGGGACCATTGAAACTACTGAAAGAAACGTGGTTGTGTGAATCCTGAGTGAATTTGTAGAATATGTGTCTCAATGCACAGGCTCCAAAGAGCCACTGAAAATTGCCAAAACAAATCTCAAACAGGAGCCAGGCAAAAATGAAAAAACATGGGTCAGTTGGCAGAATTAAAAAAAAAAAAAAAAAAAAAAAAAAAAAAAAGTTCTGGCACTTTTTCAATACAAGGGGCATCCTTTGCAAGCCTAAGTGCTGGGGCACATATGAGATTGAGAGCAAAGTGGGAGACCTTGACTATGTGATCAAAACACAAGGTAGGCGTAAAAGTCGACAATTACGTCACATAAATATGCTCAAGAGTATAATGAAAGAGGTGATGATACTAATAAGCCTGCTGTGTAGCTAGCCAGTGGTAATGGATGACACCACAGAGTCAGTACCGAAACAAAACGCACGGTAAACACAGAAATGATTATGGTGCTCAAATTGCAAATTATGACATTACTTGCTAATTTAGACAAGAACCTAGGTCATATCCCAGAGAGTCAACAAGGTGAATTGAAAGGTTCATTCAGGAGTGGGAAAACATTTCCCTGATGTCCCAGTGCGGAGACACATGTCATACCATGACAGTGATTTTGGCATTTCATAGCCAATCAAATTGCAGCGTCTCAGTGAGCCGGGTAGTAGTGAGATTAGAAGTTCAGATCCAGTCAAAACTCACTTTGATGTATATTGGGGGAACAATGTACCCAATACTAATTATGAATTGTATTTCAATTAAATTTTGTGGATGATAATGTATAAAATCCACCTGACAAGAATTCAACCTGCTGGAGTTTAACTCACAAGGCATACAATTGGACATACGACATATCAAAGGAAAAGAAAATGTCTTGGCAGCTGCCTTGTCCAGAGCTGCCTTAAATTTTGTTCAGGAATTTGATATTACAACTTTATGTAATATAGACTGAAGGCAAGCAAATGCAAGAACATTATAATAAAAAGTGTAAAATTTGCATTGTGTAACTGGATGTAAAAATACCACAAAATGGTTTAAAGGGATAAGCCAGATTGGAAAATTTTCATTTCATTCAACTGTTCTGTTTAAGGGGGAGGATGTTCTATGGCCTCCCCCATTTTTCTGATTAAACTTTTAAACATATTATTTTTCAATTTTATTTGAGAAAAGATTTCTCACAGGACAAAGCACTTTGTTTACTATAAAAGAGAGAAAGGGGGAAATGGCCCTAGAGTTGTTTATGCAAATTAGCACCTGTTAAATAGATTGAACAATAAGGGAAATGTGGAAGTCCCCAAGATGTACTTTATAAACTGAAGTCCAACTTGTTATGCTTTGCGAGATAAAACATTGTAAGATCAGGGATTTCCCCACAAATTATATATGGAAAGTGATGTGATTCAGTTATGTTTATTCATGATGGATGTAAGTGATTATTTTAGAAAGGGGAATCTAGGTGTGAGAAGTTAAATATTACTTGTGACTGAAGGACGGGCCGCATTTGAAATCAGAAGCTAAACTAGAGCTCTGAGCTATACAGTATAATTTCTAGCTAGTATTATCTACAATAATGGTAAGATGAGTTTCTCTACATCTAGTGCCAAGTAGTGAATACCTTGGATGCCGCCAGGAGCTTGGATAGCTAAAAATTGTCTGCTGTGGTCTTTTAAGCCAAAGAGCCTTCATTTTTCCGGAATCAAAAAGGATTCCATTTTGGGCCTATATGAGGACAAAGCGACAGACTGATGGTGGTTTATTACCTGGATTTTATTATTGTTAAACATTAGCGCGTCGAAGGAAAGCCCCGTTCGTCTGAAACTGCTGGACAAAAGTTAACTCCAGGACTGAATATTCCATGAATAATTACCCCGGATTTATAAGCATGACGTTGCATGCTTTTCATTTTGTAGTCTTCCTGTGAGACATATTATCGTTGAACTGCAACGCTACTTTTAGTTGGAGACAATGAACTCTGAGTAATTAGAATTGTTAAGTGTAATTTTGAATGTATAGATAATTGTACTTTGGATTGGACATACCAAATTCCTGACCAATTAACAAGTTTTAAAATCTGTTATATTATATAACATTCAGATCACTATTGCACAAGGCTCATTTTATTTGTGTTGGAAATGTATCTCTGCCTTTGACGTCTACGAGACCTCATAACACTACCAATTAATTGTACTGACAACAGAAGTAACGGGAGCAACCCTGTCGTCAACATGTACTGAGACTGAAGCCTTTAGCTGATGGAGCAACAGCAAAATAATGCAGGTGTTTGGACACTGAGAATTTCACACCAAGTATTATTTCCTGATGCCAGTACAAAACTCATGGAATGTAAAAGTTGCTCGTTTTCTGCAAAGTATCCACCAAAACATCTTTTGATGAATTCTAGACCTGATGTTCACTGGTTCTGCTCAGAAATGTGAGAGGAAGTCCTGCCGGCAGTCATGTGATTGGGAAATAGTAGAAAGATATGCAAAGTATATGAAAACAATGAATCAGAGACTTGATCAAATTGAGCAAGACCTGAATTTAAAAGCTCATAATATAATATGGCAGTCCTCAACAATTAATCTAATGATGTGCTGTCGTTGAACACTACATATGCGGTCTCAACTCTGAAATTACCAAGTTATCAGAAAAAGATTGATCTTCTCCATTTAGAGCCAAAGGATTTACAAAGAAGACAGAATAATGATTAGAGTGATGAGCATATGATGAAGCATAGATATCCAAAAAATCAATGAACCAACACATAGAGGCCCATCATGTATAGGGAAAATGGGTGGTACACCAGCTAACATTGGGTTACCGAGTGAAAAATGGTGTTGCGACATTTCGTGGACGTCAGAGGTCAGAAATACCCTTCAAACACAAATAAATGAGCCTTGTGCACAAATTATCTAAATTTTATATATGTAATAACAGTTTTAATGATTTTAACCGAATTGATTGGTTCAAGAATTTGGAATGTCCAAAACACAATTATAATTCAATAATATTACACTCAATGTTAAGATTTACAGTTCACTTGAATTAAAAGAAGCATTGCAGTTCAACAATGATATGTCATCACTGAGGTCCTAAAATGAAAGCATACAGTTCTTATAAAATCCATGGCATATATTCCATGGGAATCTCCTCAGTCCTGAAGAGTAACTTTGCCTAGCAGTTCAAGACGACAGGGTTGATATATTCAATGATATATTACTTTACAGAGAATTCCTTTTAGAATTTTTACTCAACCATGACAAAAATGAGTAAACTTCTTTTTGAATCAGTCTGTATTTGCATTCATTGCTATGTTTTTGTTGCACCTTGATATGTCATTGGATATCGAGCATTATAAGAAATCAGTGGCATGAGTGTGTGGTGTTGTGAACTTGTACACACCTCCGATCGGGGACATTTCCTAGCCTAAAAACATCGATCGGGGACCATTGGCGACTGGGGAGTCCCCTATTTAGGACTATACCAGGGGGGTAAGCCCTATGTCTTAAAAGCGATTTTTTTCCAAATGAACACAATCGCGCCCCTCAATTCTTTGAACTGTTTGTTTGGAAATGGTATCCTAGAGACCCCTGTAAGTGGCTAGCTTAAAGGGGGATGACCCGATTAAGTCAGCAATAAATTTTCATCCCTTGATAGAAGGCCTTCACCCCAAAACTCCATATGTAACGTTCGCGCCGATCTTTCAACCCGTTTTTAGCGAGAGCTAAAACATGACTTTGTAATTTCCATAGAGTATGGGGGCATCCCAAGATCTAAAACAAACATGCTGTAACGAAGATTTTCAAAGAGGGAAAAAAATACCAGCTTTCTTCTTACTGATACAAAATTTTCGACCACTTTGTTCAAAATGGGGGTCCCTGGGGCACAAAGCTATTAGCGATCAGACCATGGAACTTAAACACGTGTTATGTTTGTCCAATGAAAATGGACCATTTTACGCCACATTTCTAATCAAAATCGGGTATAGATGTTTATTAGGAAAACAAACAGTCTAAAGGGCATCTTCAAGACGCTTTAAAATGCTTTAGTGTTTTTTACAAGTCTCATAACACATTTGGTGATTGTGTTTTACCATCTGTGCACCAGGACTTGGAATAGAAGCTCCCTCTTATATTAAGAATGTACAACAGTTGTAGCTTTAAGACATCATTGAAAAACCATTTGTTCAACAATGTATTCAGATTGTGATCTTTTTTGTTTATGTGTTTAGTTTTTTTTCTTCCTTGTTCATTGTGTCGCGTGTGCCTTGTTTTTAGCGCAGTGAGTGACCCTTGGGCCGGAGTCTGGCGCCTTATAAATGTCCATTATTGTCCACGCGCCGAGTTCGGAACGGGGACTAATTATGAGCAGCGTCCGTCCGTTAGTCCGTTCGTAGTCGGTGACAAAAATGTTAACCCATGTTTGATACGATTTATCTGGAGTTCCGTGAAAGGGCGACAATGGATGTGTAACTTGGTGGAAAGAAGCGGGCTGATGAGTTCTCGACATGATGAGATTGTGGCCGTTAAAATATGCTAATTAAGTATCTAATTGCATAATTTAGGAGAATTTCCTGCAAGGCCTGTGTACAAGTTTTCTGGAGTTCAGTACAGGCGTATAAGATGTAACTTGGTGGAAGGAAAGCGGGCCTGAAGAGTTTTGACCCGATTAGATTTTGGGTGTAATTCGGGCAAATTGAGTATGCAATGAGCTAATTAATATGCAAAAATTCGGCAATTGCGATAGTTTGAAACGGTTACATCGGATACTCAAAAATTCCTGGTTTGCATGAAAGCCTATAAGGGGGCACGCTTATTGCAATTTGAAAGTATGTGATATATGCGGCTAGGTATGCAAATGAAGTAATTAAATATGCGTAATTGCTGTATCTTGGTTGAAACGGGTACATCAGATAGGCAAATTCCTGCGCTACATGGACTACAGATGAGATCGGGGAGGGGGGGAGAGGGGGGGGGAGGGGTGGGGGGTGGGGGAGGGGGGGGAGGTGGGGGGAGGTGGGGGGGGAGTGGCGGGGGGGTGGGAGGGGGGAGGGAAGGCGGGGGGAGGGGGGGGGGGAGGGGGCTGTGTTGCTGGTGAGGGTGGTGGGTTGGGAGGGGTGGAAGTGTTGCATGGTGTTGGGGAGGGGGGTGGGTGGAGTGGCAATGGTGTTGGGGGAGGGGTGGGATGGCTTCGGGGGGTTGTGGGAGGGATGATGTGTTGTTGACAGGGTGTTGGGGAGGGATGGAGGGTGTGTGTTGCGGGGCGGTGTTGGGGAGGGGAATGGCAGGTTGCGGAGTGTTGAGGAAAGGGGAGGTGTGTTACAGGGGGTATGGGGTTTTGGTTGTTGAGGGGTGGTTAGGAGGGGGTGGGGTCTTGGGGGGGTGTTTGGGATGAGGGGGGAGGGGAGTTGTGGGGTGTTGGAGACGGAAGGGCGGTGGGTTTTTTGCCGGGGTGTTGGGGAGGGGGTGGGTTTTGAGGGGTATTGGGGAGGGGGTGGAGTGTTAGTGTTTTGAAGTTGCATTTATTGCATGTTAATGATCCAAAAAATCGGCGGGGGGGGACATTTTAGCATCTGCGTAAATACGAGTTCGGCCTGTTATTATTATAGAGAACAGTAATATAGGTGGTTGATATGACTCAATACTAGCAATTTAGAGACAAAATGTGATGTGATCTGGGAAAAACCCGCCACATGTCGCACAGGACCGTTTTAAAAAATAAAGGAATAGCTCAGTAAAATCTTGTTATATTGTACTTATTTTTTTCAGCTTGTATAAGGCGTAACTTTTGTTTGTGTAATCAAAGAACGAAAGTAGTAAACAGTATGCGAAAACTTAATATTTCAAACTCTGCAGTGTAGTAAAAACTTCAAAATATAAAATTTTCCCACCATGTGGGGGTTTTCCCAGATTGCATCACAAAAGTGCATATTGCCATTTGTCAAATGGACTATTATGGCTTTAATGGAAATTGTCAATCAACTGAAGTCATGATTCACTTTGTGAACTTTGAAAATGTCTCATATGGTCGTACGGATGCTTCATTTTCCACAACCGGTAACCTTAGAAACTATTTACTAGTCAGGACTTAAAACAAAAGTCCTACATAAAGAAATTAGGAGCAGTTGGGGCTTATTGTGTTTTATTTTACAAATTTAGCAAAATCACTAATAGTAGTTTTTAATTTAGCAACCATTTTGAAAAATAAACATTTTTAAAAAAGTAAAGTATAAACAGCATGTCGAAAGGCCCATTACAAACATTTTGTATGCATGAAAAACATTAAAATGATATCAATAGTCTGTTTTTTTAGTAAATGAGGATACCTTTCTTGCCCCCACTGCTCAATATTGCCAAAGTTTACGAAAAACTGTCACATTTTCAAAGTTGCACCTGAACACATTATTGATTACAAGGTTACACATAACAATCATGGCCATTACAGAAAGTAAACATGCACTTCCACACATCAATTTTTTTCCCCATTTGTTCAAGGGAATTTGCGATCTTTCATCTGAGACACCCTACTCATTGAAATCTTGTAAATGAACAAGTGGAAAGCTACCCTATTCGATCAGTATACATGCGGCGTAGCCGGCGGTGCGAGGGAGAGCAGCATAGTAGGGGTTGCGGGGTGGGAGCCATGTGCATCCGGGCGTCAGAGTCAAAAAATATACAAAATTAATAAAAAAAGAAAAATTAAAAAAAAAGATGGACAAAAATTTCCTATAAATACTTTTTATATGTAACACCACCTCAAAACATGTTTTTTATTTGCTAAAACCCAGGAGCTCAGGGCGTTCCCCCTGGACCCCACCAGGGCCCTAAGGTGGGCCCTGGACCCCACCAGCTATGCGCTTGCAATCGCGGCAAGCCGCTCGCACGGTGGGCTATGCCCACCGTCTCCCCATTTAATTCACATTTCATCTTTTTTTTCAAACCCAATTTCATGGCCTGAACTTTAGAAATAGGAGGGCATTGAAATCTGGCTCAAATTATGAAAAAAATGATATCTTTTAAGTGGGCTTTGACCCCTGGACCCTCACAGGTGCTCACCCCCCCCAGACCCGCAGGGCAGTAAAGAGAATGAGGACATTTCCAGAAAGAAGTGACCCCAAAAAAAACCCGCAGAAAATGCAGTCTTTCACGAATGGCAATCAATATGGGCCTACCTTGTACTGCACAACTTTAAAAAGGGAGGGATTTTCGTATTATGGGTATTGTTGACAATAAGGCATTGGGGCAGGTGCTAGAAATTTCAGTAAAAACAACTATGATATATTTAATGTTTTCCTGCAACGCCCACAATGGTTTTTACTTAAAGAGACATGGATTCCAGAAGAAAGAAGCGCCCCCAATTTTTCTCGAACCTAGGTTTTTTACAATTTGGAATTGCTTACCAAGTATTAGATCACACACTGAAGTGAATAAGCCGAATACGCTGTCTTTATGTACACAGAAGATCGCCCGTTATGAGTGGAGTTTCTTTTTCAAAGTTTCTGTCATGCCAGACGGAAAGTCAAAGCATTGGTTTCTCTGGGGAACGATTACCATAGCAGGCAAGTTCAAAACAAGGTTTGAAGTTTTCTTTTGCACCTGTTTGTCCAAATAAACCTTCCAACGTTCTCGGTAGGGCCTAAAAAAAAAATTGTCTTGATTGGCGTAACCAGACCGACCCTATTTTACCGTCCGATACCCTTAATATTTTTTTTTTGTGTGCAAAAAAAAAAGTTTTTTAAAAACCACGGTAAACACATATTTTCATTTAGTATCGCCGATTTAGTATTGCAGGCAATTCAAAAAATGACAAATCAAAAGATTGTTCTGTGTACAGAAAAAAAGTGAAGATGTCCCATTTGTTTTGATGGTGTCATATATTTTTGTGTTCTGGTATGTGAAAAAAAAAAATCCGACCTAACCTACCCTATTTTTTTTCTATGATACGCCAATCAATTTTTTTTTAGGGCAAGGTGGTCTACAACCGATCCAGTGAAATTGAAATATATCCTAAAAAAAAATCTCCTCCTGTCACTTTAAGGGGGGTTTATTTACACCCTGCCTGCATTGTTGTCTTTATTTCCAGATAACTTGATCGACTCAAAGAAAGACACTCAATACACAAGAAATATTATTCCACTCTTTAATTTAGGCCTTGCATTTAGTTGGCAAAAGTAGTTGACAAGATATTTCTAATTCAAACCCACGTAATTAGGCTAAAATTTAATGTTAAATGTACATTAAGAGTGGTGCATGGTGATTACAAATACTTGGGCACAAAACATGTTGCCAATAGATGCAATAAGGATCTTGGTTAAAATATTCATTGGGTCGAAGACCTGCAGCCAAAAATTTATATTTTGCTTCAAAATATTCCCAACTGTTCTCCAAGATAAGGAGAAGATGGTACAATAAGTCAGTATGCATGAGGAACGAAACCTCGCCAAGGCACAATCCAAAACTTGTGGTTTAACCATTGCTCCAGTTTGATTACCTAGGTAGGGTCACTGCCGGGAAAGTCGTTTGTCACATGTTGTGCATCAATGCAATATACAGACCACTAGCAGATTGAGAAAACTGAGTTAAACAAATGCAAATGGTGGCATAAAAACACTAGACCCAATTTGAAACAACTAGAATCCTTTAGCCACTGTCCATGGTAATTTCAAGCAGAAATCGTGGTAGCTTTTAAACATCCTGATACCACCCATAGGAAGGCTACCAGACGTCAGCATGTGACCAAAACTTGGTGAATGGAAGATTGTCCACTTATCACAACCTATTGCAGAAAACACAAGATCAACTTCTACAAATTGTGTTGTTTAATATCCATTCTCATTTCTCTTGAAGATCATCATATAGACCCCCTAAGGTTGCAGGTTCTGATCGCCTTTGGAACCTCCGATTTACCCTGAAGCAGTTATCAATTTGATATATGTGAAAGGCTCTATTTTGCTCATTGTCATCCTGATACAGACAAAAAATACATCAGTCCTCAGACCGCTTGTGTGGCCTGCCGCCGCCCGGCGGTTAGTGAATGTGATAGGCCAACATGACCTTTGACCTTGCTGGACCTCATAAACGAGGGTTTGCATGTTAAAACTCCCATAACCATTTTTCAGCCTATCTTCCAATTGACCTCACATGACCTTTGACCTCAATCATAAATGAGGGATCCCATGTTGACACCTATGATTCAAGTTTGGTTCCAATTGAACTTCAAATTTTCAAAAAAATGAGGTCAATTGTACATTTTCAGCCTATTTTACAACTTGATCTCACATAACCTTTGACCTTGGCATGTGACCTTTACCTCATCAACAAGTGGAGGATGGCATGTTGCACCTGTGACCCAAGTTGGTTTAAAATCCATCAAAGTATGAGGATATTACAGGCAAATGTTAACCCTTTTTCATGACAACAGACATCAACAACAGATATTAACAAAAGTGGACAAAGTGATCCCAATGTGTCTTCCTGCCTTAGGACAGGCAACACAAAAAAATGGTAAAATCTGGGGTTCTGGGGATGAAACTATTAGTGATCAAGCCATGGCGTTTTAAATTTAATCCCAAAAAGTACATAATCTAATTAGAAGTCAGTGGCTGAATATTTTTAGCTTCGAGTGCATTGGCATTAAAAAAATCAATGCACACATGCTCGGTTTGACGACGAATAATGGCACAAGCCCCACAGGGGCGCATGCCATTATGACGCAAGTGCATTGATTATTGTCAATGTGCAAGGAACTAAAAATATGCAGAGTGTCTAATTACGGCCGACTTTTTACAAAAATATCTTAATACGTCATGAAATCGAATGCAGTAATGTTTCTAATGAAAAGATGGACACACCCACCCATAAAATGAATCAATCCAACGTCGGGTGTAAATTTATGTTCTAAGCACACCGTGTATGCTCAATAATGCAATGACAAATATCAGTACATGATTTTGGTCCAATCATATTTCTTCTCTCACAATAAACATTTATGAACACTTTCAGCATAGTAATTTCCTCATGAATAGTGACTTCTTGCCCCCAATGACTTACTATGGCCAATTCAAACTTGCTGGAGCTGCCCAAGTCTTTATGAATGGAAAATGATTCTGCGTTGAACTTTGCAATTCGCAGGAGGACAAGTATTCTAAAGTTTGAAAACTGCCTTCATTTTGACATCGCATTTTTCTAATATTTGTTACTTTTTCAGAATATGGTTTGACTCTCTGAGCTACTGTCAGTTGAAAATCAACAACAGTGTTTGCATCCACATTCAGCAGTATGATTGCAAGATGCACAAACATGCCAGACATAAGATTTTATGCTGTGAAAAGGCAAAGGGCTACCACATTGACTACTGAATGCTCCATAATTCCCAATAAAACAAGTCTCTTTTTTCAGACTTTTAACTTTTCTAAAAAGAGAAAGTGATTAATAAATTTGGCCCAAACTATGTTACTCACAACAAAAAAAAAGTTACTTGTTATGATTATTTTGTTGTGGTTTAAGCTAAACATCAAAAATGGCCCAAGTGTCATTTTAAATCACCTTAAGTACCACTTAAATAACACAATATGTCACTGAGTTCCCTGTTGTTGCTTAGCAACCTCTGGATGCGAAATACTAGAGCAGAAGTGTATATGATGTGTGCAGAGGACTTATTCCATCTGCAATTTGTGTTCCAGGACCACATCTTTTTTACTTGCTTCATAGTGGCGCTATTCATGATTATGTTTGCGCTTTATTCACAAAAGAATGGCCTTCTGCCGGCTTGGATTGCGTGATTGCGTCTATGGGCACTCATACTTTTAAAGTGGTGGGTTTCCTCCTCTAGGCACAAAATATATTGTGAGGCAACAAAAACATCAGAGTCAGCGATTGAAATAGAAAATAGTGAATAGCTGCCCTATGAGACAAGTCGAAAAGATGTGGTCCAAGGACACAAGTTGCAGACGGAATAAGGCCTTTGCTGATGTGTCCAGTATGTGTAATGCCTCTGGACCATTTCTGACTCTTCAGGTCTTGAAACAGACAAGATAGGAGGGTGTATATGATCTGTGTCCAATACGTGTAATACCTCTGGACCATTTCTGAATTTGTCCAGGTCTTGAAACAGATATAGATATGAAGGCTACTTAAATCATAATTACTTGTTTGGCTGTTGGCTGCACACTGGCACTAGAATCACTTCTTTTGGAAGGCTCAAAACTGCTTTCAGCAATTACACACTAGCACTGAAATTACTTTGGAAAATTTAAAAATAAGCAACTTCCAACAATAGATTCTGTTAACAGTGTGCAGTGTGCAGAACACTGACATATGTGATCTGGGAAAACCCGCCATATGTTTTTTTTTTTTTTTTTTTTGCAAAGGGCTACCACATTGACTACTGAATGCTCCATAATTCCCAATAAAACAAGTCTCTTTTTTCAGACTTTTAACTTTTCTAAAAAGAGAAAGTGATTAATAAATTTGGCCCAAACTATGTTACTCACAAAAAAAAATGTTACGTGTTATGATTATTTTGTTGTGGTTTAAGCTAAACATCAAAAATGGCCCAAGTGTCATTTTAAATCACCTTAAGTACCACTTAAATAACACAATATGTCACTGAGTTGCCTGTTGTTGCTTAGCAACCTCTCTGGATGAGAAATACTAGAGCAGAAGTGTATATGATGTGTGCAGAGATTCCATCTGAAACTTGTGTTCCAGGACCACATCTTTTTTACTTGCTTCATAGTGGCGCTATTCATGATTATGTTTGCGCTTTATTTGCCGGCTTGGATTGCGTGATTGCGTCTATGGGCACTCATACTTTTAAAGTGGTGGGTTTCACAAAAGAATGGCCTTCTGCCGGCTTGGATTGCATCTATGGGCACTCATACTGCCGGCTTGGATTGCGTCTATGGGCACTCATACTTTTAAAGTGGTGGGTTTCCTCCTCTAGGCACAAAATATATTGTGAGGCAACAAAAACATCAGAGTCAGCGATTGAAATAGAAAATAGTGAATAGCTGCCCTATGAGACAAGTCGAAAAGATGTGGTCCAAGGACACAAGTTGCAGACGGAATAAGGCCTTTGCTGATGTGTCCAGTATGTGTAATGCCTCTGGACCATTTCTGACTCTTCAGGTCTTGAAACAGACAAGATAGGAGGGTGTATATGATCTGTGTCCAATACGTGTAATACCTCTGGACCATTTCTGAATTTGTCCAGGTCTTGAAACAGATATAGATATGAAGGCTACTTAAATCATAATTACTTGTTTGGCTGTTGGCTGCACACTAGCACTAGAATCACTTCTTTTGGAAGGCTCAAAACTGCTTTCAGCAATTACACACTGGCACTGAAATTACTTTGGAAAATTTAAAAATAAGCAACTTCCAACAATAGATTCTGTTAACAGTGTGCAGTGTGCAGAACACTGACATATGTGATCTGGGAAAGCCCGCCATATGTCGCACAGGACAGTTTTGAAAAAAATAAAGAAAATACCTTAAAATCTGTTATGTTGTACTTTATTTTTTTTGTCAGATTGTATAAGGCATAACTTTTGATATGTGTATCATAGAAGAAAGAAGTAAAAAGTTATGGAAACTTCATATTTCAAACTTTGCAATGATAGTCAAAACTCATATTATAAATTTTCCACCATGTGACGGGTTTTCGCATCAAATATTTCATCAGTTGGCCAACAATAATCCTGTGTGTTGAGTCAAGCTATCACTGACTGTTAATACATTAAGCCACAGTTCTTTCCAATAATTTGTTTATATCACATCACAGCAAAGATGCACAAACCCAATAAATAGTGTCATATCTTTTGTTACATTATACAGTATACAAAGTGTTTAGGAGAAAACCAGCATTTCATCACCACAATCACAACCTCGATATCAGCCCATGAGTTGCAACTTTCACATGGTAACAAAACAATGTTTAAAAGGCTACAAAATTAGTAAATATCACTTATGGGAAATAATTTGGCCAACTTGCCAACCTTTCAACCTTGTTGTTTTGATATCAGTGGCAAAAAAAAAATCCTGAAAAATACCTCCCAGTCAGGAGGCCACAGGTTCGAACCCCGCCGAGTCGTACCAAAGACTGAAAAAAAAAATGGTACCCACTGGCTTTTTGTCAGGTGCTTGGCATTTAAAGAATGGAGTAGGGAAGTTGAACACACAGAGCTACCACTGGACTAACCCTGTATTGTAGCTTTCATTGCCTTCAGAAGACATGCGGCCAAGGGTTATAAAAACGGAGATAGGCGCCACCCAGAGGATGATTTCAGAACATCCCATCATACAATGCATGCTTTGTCGATAACCCAGTGTAGATTCCAGGGGTCAAGTAACGGGCACTTGCACAGCACATTAGATTCTAACAGTAAATTTGAATTTATGAGGGATATTTGAGTTGTTATTTTCAAGGTCCAGACATCGGTCGATTAGGAAAATAAGCTGATGCCTAATATGTGTATCAAGTCTGTTATCCCCAGAGTTTTTCATTGAACTATGGACTGACTACTAGCCGAGATAGAGCAGATTTTAAAAACACCCTATCTTCCACATAATTCAATGAGATTTGACAGTGCAAATGACAGTTGCACCCTGGTGATTAACTAGTTTTGCATGGGATTGTGGGGCTTTCTGAAAACATCCTCTGGGCACTGCCATATGCACCATTCGGCACATAAATTTATGTATTCTTTTACTCGAGACAGACTGGCCAAAAATCAACAATTCACTACTAGAAATTGAACTGGACATAAACATTGTGGGGATTTTGTTTTACTTTGTGGGATGCTAAATGTCTATGAATGGTTATTTTTTTCCTGCATCTATGAGAGCATTCATAAGAACATTCATGCAAACATAACGATGGCAATTTGTTTGGTATGTGCAGAAACACTGGATTCACATTTCTAATTGTGGCTTTAAAAACAATTGAGTAGCTGCCTGCGAAATTGGATATATCAGTACTGTCTGTTCGACATTGTCAGCCAATTATCCTTCAGGTGCATTGACAGAAAGCAACAAGGTGGACATGAACCCCTCAATCTTGAAAATACATCTGAATTCTTTGGCAAAAGTATGCCTCTCATGAAACCTATGTTAGAGTTATGTTCAAAATCGCATATCTGACATTTAATCGGTATGAGATGCCCAAGTTTAAGAATAAATGACATCCTTTTAAAGGGAGACACAAACACTATATTTCAAAATATTTGAAAGTATCAATTATAAATAGTCACCTAGAATTCAAGATAGTCACCTAAACCACTCAATTTTAAGTTTGAGATGAATTTTAGTTCGTTTTGGTAGAGTAAACATTTATGTATGGTATAGCAGCAAATCCAAACTTTTAAATATGGTTTTAACCCCACCAACAAGGGTGGCCGGATTCGCCTCACACTCACAGCAATACTACCGCCATAGGAGGATTTAGAGGACCAAAAACTAATTGACTGGATGCTCTTCCTGATGCCAATCCACAGTTTTCTGCAGTGAGCCTAGCCCCTTTGGGCAAAAACCACACCCACATGCAAAGCAGCATGATAGAAACAGTGCTAGATGGCCACCATTAGCTCTGTGTAAGAACAAATTCTGAATTTGGAATTTTATTACAAAGTTGTGATTTTTTTCTCTTTGAAGGACATTGATCTGAGCTTAACTATTTCACATAGTGATCAGTATTTGGACAAACGTTCTGCATATACATGATTTGTTAAAAAAAATTGAGTGAAGTATCCTAGACAAGCTTGGAATTGGCCTTTAAATATGAGCAAAATCAGTACCAAAACCCACTTTACACCGGCCAACAAGCAAGGAAAAAAGCATAACATGACCCGAAGTGAACCCTAAATGAGGCTTTGACATCTGTGCAACACACATGCCCCTTGTTCTGATACACAACCATAACAAGTACGATCTATCACTGCACCTAAAAACTAGACAGCATTTTAACCAAAAGTGTATACCAAATGTTTGACACTCGCGGATCATGTTGCCACAAAGTCAGTCCAATCAAAATCGGATGACCTAAAAAGCTTTTCTGGTCCAATACCCTTGTGCTGAATTTTAGTCAAGCCTGCAGGTTCATTTCATTTTAAATATTTTTAATCTTTTTTACAAAGGTGATAACAACAGCCTTACATGGATTTCCTGTCTAACAGGAATCATTAATTATGCATCAATGGCACCCACACTATGTTTCGATACCACCACCAGAGCAAACAACCTTGGCAAGTTTAACAAAACCAAAACCACTTTTCTGATACTTGAAATGGAAATTAATATTTGTGATAAGCCAAATAAGTCATGTGGGGATTTTAGTTTTTAACTATGGATTGAAATGTGTTTCTCATTTAAAGATGCTATCAGTGACCCACCTGAAAGAGTCAAATATTTAAAAAAAAGTCTGAAGAATTCTCACAAAGTTATTTTTTTTAAAAAAAATAAAAAAAATGGACAGGAAAAGGTATTAGTGGTCAAAACAGTAGTGGTCAAAGATATGAATTTCCATTCAATTATGTGTTGTAGTTTGCAAAATAAGAAAATAAAAAAATCATCAAAAATCAGATTTTTGCATGTCTGTAACAAGTAAAGGTATCCTAACATACCCTACAAATGATAAGACCAAAAGCAACCTAATAAGGACAAAATCGGACATTGTAGTCATTAGTGTCCGTATGGACACTTACAACAACACATAATTGAATGGAGAATTGCATCTTTGAACAATGCAGTTTTCTTCCTTTTCTGTCAATTCTTCAGTCGGAAAAAGTAACTTATGAGATTTCTACAGGCTTATCCTTCACTTTTAAGCCATTCCTGCAAATTTTAAGTATTTTGACTCTTTCGGATAAATCACTGATGGTGTCTTTTAGTGTCTGTTCGGATAGTAATGATTAAAATATCCAATTTTGTCCTTATATGGTTGCTTTGGGTCTTATCATATGGAGGGTATGTTAGGATACCTATGTGTTACAGAAATGCGAAAATCAATTTTTAAAAATATTTTCGCCATTTTCTGAAATTTATTCAAATCACTGATAGAACCTTTAATCCCTTTCCTAGTGTAACTTTCCAATCTAATGTCATATTAAAAAGTTTTATTAAAATGAAGATCAAAATGTTAAAGACTACAATCTTGGAAAAATTGTTGGAACACTTTGAACGATTTTCGGAAAACTGTTCCCCCGCCTCCCCCAATCAATGTTGAATGGGGTATCATCATCAGCAGTCTTGCAAAATTCCCCCAACATTGATTGATGGGGGTCGGGGAAGGGTAAGTTGAAATGGAAGGTCGGGGCTTTCAAGTGAGTGATAGCAGGGATTTGTAGGCTCTTAACTCTGTCCCGGGTGAGCAATGTAGCAAATTGTGGTGGGTGTTCCAACTAATTTTTTCCAAGATTGTAGCTTGAATTTTGGCGGCTTCATTTGCTTGATTACCACATATTTAGATATTGACATTATGCATAATTGATAATTGACATAAGGGAGAACCTCAAACCAAACAATTGATGAAAAGAAGCATCATATAACTGTTCATTGTTACAGCAAATGTACTTCAAATGATGGCCTGATTTAATTGGATGATCTTGACCCCAAAACCCCATCTGTAAAGATATTTCAATCCATTTTCATGATTTTGTGAGCCTCATAGAGTACTATGTAAAATTGATATTGGTTGGCCAAAGCGGGACACATTTTTGCTTGTAACGTCCAAATCAACCTTCTTTTAGCTGTAAAATTTCACAGGGTAAATGAGAAAAATAGAAGCTATCTTTAGACACCAAAATGCTGACAACTTGCAGTAAAATTTGGGGTCTGGGATGAGGCCATGGCCCTTTAACACTTGCTTCTGTTACCTTCATAATAGAAAGTGGAATATTACTTCAAATCATGCAACCATGGCAGAAATGTAAAAGTGGTGAATTGTAGGTTAAATGATCAACCTTTTCAGACAAAATCTTAGGAAATATTTCTTGACTATGTAAATATAAGTCATTTGAAAAATTCAATCTTTTTGTGCAGAATAATACAATCATCTTGTTCCAATAGTTAATATTTATTTTCAGTCTTGAAGGTCCATGGCCCGATCGCTAATAACCTCGTCCCCAGGGACCCCAGATTTTACCGGAAGTGGTCAAAGTTTTGGTATCAGAAGAAAACTATTTTACCCTGTGAAATTTTAGGACTAAAGGATGTTCGGTTTGGATGTTATGAGCGAAAATGTGCCCCTTTTTGGTCGACCAATATTAATTTTACACAGTACTCTATGGGGATTGCAAAATCACGTTTTTAGCACTCACATCAAAAAGGGTTGAAATATCGGCGCGAAACTTTATATATGGGGTTTTGAGGTGAAGGCCATTCTATCAAGATGAAAAACTTAGACTTAAATCGGGCCATCCCTCTTTAAAAGAATTCAAATTCATAATTGACATAAAAAAGTCAAGATATTTTCATGTTTTTTATTAATCAATTTGATGCAAAATAATGAGTTGATCCAAGAATTTGCCTATGGTATTATAATCAAGCAATTTAATATACATTAATTAAATCAAGAAAAAATGTTTTGTTCAAATAATTTCAACTGCATAAAAGTTGAAAATGATTTATTACTGTCATCAAAGTTAACACAATTGTTAAAGTGTAATGTTCAACACATTCCTTTAATAGACAATTATTTAAATTATTCCATGCAGTCAATTGAGCCCGAACAAATCAGTGTTTAAAAATGCGTTCCACATGATGTCCTGGAAGTGATGTAATACTGGTGTAAGCCAACATACTGGTTGAATCACCAAAGGCCTAACCACTTATTTTCAGATGAGGCATCTTGGAATCTTGTAAATATTCTAGACAATTAAAGAGAACACATTTTTATCTGATTTGTTTTGGCCTTTGGTTTAATTCTGGCGTGCACATACCAGATGCACAGTCACCACAGAGAATATACTTTCCAAGTCTACCAAAAAATAAAGGGGGGAAAATGAACACAAATCTCCACAACAATCTTTCTTAACAGGCTGTAAAAGTACTGTCAATTTCTATCATCACTTATCACAACAGCCATATTTCAATACCCAGTGTGCACATATCCGCCAACTGGCCTTTGATACCAACCAACCTCAGTACACTGGTATGCAATTCATTGTGCCCCAGATATTGAGACTGACTGTTCTTAATATCCTTACTCCTCTTGCACAGAAGTAAATTGCCCGAGGCCTAAAAAAATCATAAAAAAGGGAAAATATTTAAACTTGGAAAGTACAATCTGCCTCTGAACTGGTATTAAGCACAGCTTTAACCCAGTGATACAATGGTAGAATTATTCAAAACATTATTTATAGCACTGCAATGGTCTTAGTACATGAAGAGCGCACGCGCACAATATTTACAGAAAAATTGAAAGATTTCTCAGAAACTCAAATAATTTATTTTTTCTCTGACGTTTGCTTGTCTTTGACGTGCACGGCACCCAAGCAATTTCTAGGCAATTGGCTTAATGGGAGATTTCCTATGGATTTTTATGTATTGGGTGTATATTTTATAATTGGTTGAGTAGGGACCTTTACTCATTACTTTTGAACCATTGAATGATCAAATCCTAGTAGATAAAACCTTCAAGATGGTAATCCATTTGAAATCTTCCAAACCCAATTGCCAAATTTCCATTACCACATGGGTAAAGAGCTCATCAAGTCATGCAATTCTTTAATGTTCAAAAAAGTTTAACAATTTTGTATTCATACCCACTATAGTATTATTGGCCTATTATACCTTCACAAATCATACATACACCTGCCAGGGAAGATGATTGTCAATGCAGAAAACTTGCATCATTTTATTCCAGGAAGAGTTAGCAACATTAACACTTAAGTGTATGGGGGGGGATCCATGTGGACTCATTTTGTTTTTCGCATGCCATGTTTTAATGCTATATACTATTTTTGCCAAAAATTTTGTAATTGCCTAATTATCTGTTGCACATATTTTGGTGGGAAAAAAAATCAAATCGGCCATGGCATTTTTATGCTAATTAGCATAAAAAAGTATTTTGTTGACTCTATTCAAAACTTGTTTTGCCCTTACATTGTACTAGAGTAACTTGTTTTTGCAATTTTTATTGCAGCAATGTATTTATTTTCTCCTATTATGAGCCAAATTTCATGGAAAAAGTCCTCTGGGAAAGTAGTTTTCTATTTTTCAATGGGAGAGTTTTGAGCAAATCAATATTTATTTTATTTTTTACCTCAATTTTGAATCGGTACAACCAATTTCCATTTTTTCCCTTGTTATGTGGTTGTGTTGATGTACCCCATCAATGACCAGAGTTTTGGTTAAACATTCCAATGGCAATGTGTTTTTTCAGGAGTTTGCAAGACCTTATACATTTAAGTGTTAAGGATATGTGTTAAAACAATTACATCTAGCCCTTATACATTTAAGTGTTAAGGATATGTGTTAAAACAATTACATCTAGTATCTGGATATACATGTAATTGTTACATGATTAACAGTAAGCTTAAATTGTACAAAAAATGAACACTGCCAACTGAAAAAAAAAAGACACAATATACAAACCAAGGGAGATTCATGTCTATATGGAAAAATAACACACCATTATTTACTCCATAGATACAGCGCTGTTGCAGGCAAGGCATAAAATGGTTAGATTGGCATAGGTAGGTCAGCATAGTAGATTGGCATAGGTAGGACAGCATAGTATGGTTCATGGCTATATCTTTGAATTGTTCAGAAATTTCAATTTTATTCATAAATTTATACTTAAGTGTGAGCATTTTAAGGGGTAGAGAGAGAAAAAACTATCCAATCTAAATAAGGGTCAGTAGTCATTATTTTGTAGAGTAAAAATATGTCAGAATTGGGTAGGTTGGGTTACGCCAATCGGATAATTTTTTTCTTGAAGGACGACTCTGACTAGTTTTAATTAAGCAATATTTGCCTTTGTGCAGGAGCTATAATTGGGGAGAAATGTAGTGATTTGTTACACAGGAATAAAGGAATGTCTGTATCGTAGCTTCAGAAGGTGATTTCAAGTGCACACCTATCAGTACATCTTTCACTGACTTTAATAAACAATAGTTTATGCCACTCAACATCATAACTAGGAAGGGAAGAATGCTATTTCTATGTCCACAGGTAGCTATTTGTCCATGAGATATGCATACATGCATATAAACCAACGCCATGTATTTTAGGGTCATATACCATGCTTTAGGTACAGAGTGGGGCTACTTGAAACTCCTTAAACTTGGACAGTTGTGCATTGCCTTAAATTGGGCTCCAAATATTATTAAAGCAGATTTGGCTGATAAGAAAAGGCACAAGGAAGTGAAGATTTGTCAGATGAAGATGTACTGATGAAGTCACAAAGCAATCAAGGCCTTTGATCACAATGCCATACAAATCTTATTTTGAATGCACTGTGCATTTATGTCTCCTATGAATTAGTAAAACTGCCGAATGGATTACTCTTTAAGCTGATAAGCAAGAAAACAGGGCATTTATTGCCCATGGGACAGTTCTCCAATGCCAACCAGTAAATAAATACTTCTCAGCCTAAAGTTGCCCAACTCGGCTTGTTTATTCAAGAGGGAAAACATGTTTCAAAGCATGTTTAAAACACAAAAAAAATTTCCCCCAAAAGGTGTAAGCTTTATGCTTCACAATTGCTAAGACATTACGTTATTTGAATTTGAGTAAGAGACATGATATTTAAACACAATGCCTCAAAATGTCTATTGGTGAAAGACTAACCTTTTGAGTGTGTCGGCCACACTCTACTGCTTTCAACAAGCCACAGGGATCACAATGCACAGCTTACAACCAATTCAATTTATTATCAGGTCTATTCTTATTAGCCCTGCATGTCTACAGCATATTTTATCTTCAAAAAAATATATTCAAATTTTGTGCATTCATTGTGCATCAAGAACCACTAAACAGACTATTTCTAAAATATGCAAAGCATACTTAATGAAGAACTAACGTATACACAGTATATATTTTATTTAGGAAATGAATGTATATTTTCTCAATTTTTAAAATCCAAACAATATCAAAATTATATATGTTTTATAGATGTAAACCTGACCATATACATTTAAGTTTAAATGTAAGTCGGTTCTGTACATTTGTGCTAAAAACTAACTGGTGTTTATAAAAGATAGGATTTAGTTGCACTAAGAGGTTGCAACAATATGTTATTAACATTAGGATAGAATATGCTATATTTGTAATTTGTACACAGGGTATATGTACAGGTACTTTTGTGTATCTACAAATATATACAGCGATATTTATAGAGTTCGCCTTCACTTTCCTTTTCAATTCAGGAACCATTTAGGCCACCTTTTTGCAAATATCCTATAGTAAAATTTAGATTAACAGAACATTAGGCTCAATTCAGAGCCGTTACAAAAATGTATCTGCAGTTATAACATGGTTGGTAGCTGGTATGGCAAAATATTTGAGCTCAAATAATATGAGGCAACACAATTCTGTGCCAAAGCAGCTATGGTTAAACTCCACTTGGTCATTACCCTCCATTTGTTTACAACTTGAGCTTACAAGAAACCAAGACCTAAAACTAAAATGACTGGGTTAGGCAAATTCAGTTTTACAAAATTTACTGCAAGTCAAACTGCAATCATCCCGATGGCAAGATGGCATCTGGAACATACGGCAGATGACCTTTACCTGGAACATTATCCACACGAAAAAACCCCTACATGCACCTTCTTTAACCTTTTTCTTAAAAGCCAAGTCTGGTTTTCTAAATGGACTTCAATTTTCGAAGACGGACGTGTGAAAAACCAAAAACCAACCAACCAAACCAAACTGGAACAACGGCACACATAACATACACACATATGGACATTGCGTGCCCCCTCGCAATATCCCCCTCTGCTTATCAAGCCAGGGGGGGATTAAAAAAACTGATTTTTTTTTAAAACATCCTTTCAAGTATGACAGCAAACTTCCTTTCAAAACAGATATCCACTGATAATTGCTCCTTTCAATCAAAGAAAAATTATGCATTTTAGATCGATATCTCACACAAACTATAATCTTACCCATCTTACATGGTCTAACTGCATCATTGACCTTCCCCTTTGGGAATATTTCCGCTCATTTTAATTTCTATTATCAGTATCTGACCAGCCGAACCTTAATTGCTATCATGTTGTGCATTTTAAAGGCCGACTCAGTTATTTCCTGAGGAGGGCGCCCTCACTTTCCAAAAAAAAAATGTGTTTTTTTTCCATGTACATATTGCTTGTCCATATACTAATCACTATGAAATTGCTAAAGCTTTAATAGAATCCTTCATATTGCAAATCACACTTTGTTATAAAATTCCGGGATCTGGAAATTTTTGTTATACACACAGTATCCTATGGGACGTAATATACACATTAACATGTTTACGGCATTCAAAAACGGAAAAATCCGATTCATCGCACAAAATTTCGGAATTGTGCACATTTTAAGGTTACTATCTTTATTTCTAGGTGGACTTTGGTCATATATACACAAAAAAATATTATTCCCAAAATCTCTGAGTAGACTTTACATTTTAATTCCAACCTTTTTTGTATTGTCAGAGAATTTACATTTGTTGAGTACTCTACACTTGTGGCTTTGATTAAAACTTCAGTATAATCACCCCTATCTGCCAAGGAGCTGTTTTATTCACACAATCTGGTATTATCCTAATCTTAGCACACAAATTATGCACAAATAAAGGCCTCAAGAGACAGACATTTTGACAATCTTTGTTCATGAATAGGTAATAAAAAAAACAACTCACCTCATTTCTGAAAAACATTTTAATCATGTAAACGCAGATATTTCTTATCAAGTGGGTGAAGCCACCAAGCCACATAATCCTAACAATGCCAGCATGAAACAACACATCCACGTACAAATACGTTTGTACATGAAGAAGCTTTCATGGATACAAAATACAGAGACGGGTGTAGACAGTAAAGGGGCTTGCGATGTTGTTAAATAAAAATGATTGTTTTGCATCCGTACAGAGAATAGAAAAGTTTGATCTTTTCATGAATGCTGCATGAGGACTACTATGGACAGTCACATGATCTCATTAAAATGCATCATGGGATTTCTGATTGTTTGGTGACTTCACATGAAATACCACCACCATGAAGCCACTATCAAATTACATTACTCTGTTCAGAATCTCACATACAAGAGTAGGAAGCAAAAAAAAAACCTGTATAGAACATTGAAAGGTATCAGAGGACCAAAAAATCTAAGTTTCATGTGAATTGAGTGTTCTTTTTTTTACGGTGCACACATGTTAGGATATTTTCATTACATGTTTACTTTACACAGTTTTTTCTAACATAAAATTAATTTCTTTTTAAGAATCCATGGTTAAAAATGAACATTATCTTAATAAGTTCCAAACATACTGGTAAAAGTGGAAACAAATATCTCATTCATCACACAGGTGTTAAACCAATGTAGGCTTCCTATCACTGCATACTGGAAAACATACAGAAGGCAAACTGTGCGATCACCTGGCAAGATGGCAGTCAGTTAGTTATAAACAAGTTGGCCACGTTCAGTGGCGTACCGGCTTTGGCAGGGAAAAAAATATGCAAAAATCATTGCTTAATTCAGCGTTTTTTTTTTTTTAGCCATCTGCAGGAAAAAATGCCTTTTGACCCCCCCTGAGAGGGAGAACTCCCAAGAACTGGGAAATTTTCCCCCTCAGAGTGGGCAAGCCTGTTACGCCACTGGCACAGTGCAGGGCAATCAAATTCAATAAATAATTATTCTCATAGATAACATAGAAATGTAACCAAACTGGAACATGAACTCAGATGACCCTTGGTCCTGGGTGTGACCTTTGACGTTGGTATGTGAAATTGACCTCAACTGAAAAAGAAGGAACATGTATTGCACATTGGACCCAAGTTGTAATCAGACTTCAACTTTCAAAGAAGACCTGTAAATGAATGAAAACCTAACCAAACCAGAACATTACCTCAGCTGGACCCTTTGACCTTGGTCCATGACCATGGGTATACTCCACATTAACTAAGGAACCCCTACGGCACTCTTTTAACCCATTAAGTCTGGTTAAATCGACTTTTTGCAGAAGACCTGAAAAACAAAAACCTAACCGAAAGACCTGAAAAACAAAACACATAAATAAAATGGAAAACACACATACTACGGACACGCGTGTCATCGCAAAATCCCCTACTGTTTTCAAGCCAGGGGGATAATAAAAACACAAAATCAATAAAAATTACCACAAGTGGAAGCAAGTCAACTTGCCATACTTACCCATTGCCAATGTTCTATCTCCGTTAACTGTCTAACAAGCTGTTTTTAAAGCAAAAGATGTGATTGCAATTGATTGTATATTGAACGCTGTTTCAACAAATCTAGTGTTTAGGGTGACACCTTGTAAAAAAACCAACCTGGTACAAGTTGAGAGTATTCAAAACTTCAGACAATCAATTTGTTATAGAAATATACAATATTTTAAAACATGCAGTAGTTAGTAATTAACATTATGAAATGTTCCATCCAACAAGCCCACTATTGAAGATCATGACAAGAAGTCTGATGGTGGCATATCATGCATGTCATCATTGTGGTTAAATGCTCCTCCACTGCTGTGAAGTGACGCCATTGGCGAGGACTGAGACAACAGCGGATCAGCAACCACTGGTGATGGGCTTTCACAATCATGTCTTCCAGAATTGGTAGCAGTTTGCAGGCTAGGATTGCTGCTATGAGACATGATCTCTTGGAGATATGCATTGTCTTGGTTTGCTACTGTTTGTCAATCTGTGTATGCTTCTCTCACCAGGTTCCTCTGTTAATTTTCAGGTCCAGCCCAGAACCCTGGAGGCGCAGAATTCTGTAGCAATGTTTCTGTTTTTGTTTCGTTACTTAGCATGGTGGGAACATTGTACCTTGCACCTCATTTCTACTCCTTACCAAAAAATAGAAGACAAATGGAAAATAATAAAGTTGAACATTTGTTCATATATTCTTAGGACACTAGGACATCAAGTTTAAAGCACAACCTTAATTTTTCCCACCCCCCACCTGTGCATGCTTGTATGTGGTGGAGTGTGTGCGTTTGTGTAGGTGTTGCTGCGTGCGACGCGATGTATTTTCAACTGAACATGGACACACACACTTCAGCCGAAAAATGGTAACCCGCACACAAAAAATGAGAACTCCTCGTTGAACAGAGAGTTGCCACAGATTGGAAAACTTTGTTAAAACCCATGGGAGGAGGTCTCCAGTTTGCTGTCTAATGGTAGGTCCACGGTCCGATGTAAGCAAATGTGTGCAAGGTCCCCATTTGGATAGTGAACTGTCAGGTGTGTGTGTGTCTCCAGTTGTGCTGTTTCAAAATAGTCTGTCCCCGTCGTCGGGGAAAGTGTGTGTACTTACCAGAGTGACGTGCGGGGGTTATTTGTATGTAACCATGTGTACCTAGTAGATTATTAACTTGTGGGGTGATTTATCTTGACGTTGTGGGGTTTTTAACGGGGGGGTGATTTTTCTTGACGCTTTGGGGTATTTCATCAGAGTTCTTGTGCCTTTATGTCCTAGGACGGACTAAACTGTAAGCTAGTATTTGAGGTTTTTCCATCAAAGAGTAGATGAGGTTTCTAGTTTATGAACTTTATAGGCCTGCGGCACAATCGAGAGCACTAAGAAAAAATGAGAGTTTTAGTTTGAAAAAAATGAAAAAAATCTGAAATAATTGTCTAAAAATGTGTCTTTTAAGAGAGAAAAAGGTGATATTAATTTTTTATAACAAAAAAACAAAAAAACCGAAAAAGGAAAAAAGTAAACTTTAAGAAAGAAATTTTTACAGATAGAAACCTACAATGTAGTAGCTTTTGGTGTGTGTGTGTGTGGGGGGTGTATGTGTGTGGTGTTTGGAACTGTCATTACTGTATTGCTTGTATGTTTATTAGTCACCACTTCCATGCCCATAAGCAGGATCAATTTTGGGGTGCAACTTATCACAAGTGGATATGAATCTGACAAAGGTTTTGTTTTTCCCGCATCACAAAGACCCAGTCTACGAAGCATCACTACAGGCTCTTCACAAAAGGACAGTTTTGCAACACCTTCCTGTTTCTTCATTTAAATCATAAATTGTTAGATTGATGGAAATGGATGCATGCCCTTAGTTTTGCTTTTTTGCAGATGATAGCATTTACCCCTGACGTTTCTCCGACAATTGTAGTTTGGGATAAAAAGACCTTCACACATGATAAAATAGTGGTGTAAACACCAAACTCAAAATTGATGGTGTGAAACTAAACAATTATGATTTATAGAAGGACGTCCTTCCTCCACTATCCAGCCAACATGCCCTTTGTTGTTTAAATTTGATTTGCCTGCATTTAGCATTTGTTACGTACCTGTTATCCTTAGCATCATACGCCTGTTTACACTCTCCCGTTGTTTTGTTCTTTGTTGTTTAAATTTGATTTGCCTGCATGTAGCATTTGTTACGTACCTGGATTCCTTAGATATTACGCCTGTTTACACTCTCCAGTTTGTTTTGTCTGCTTTCTGTCTGCTTTATTAAACTTAGAATGTTTCTTTTGAAGTCTCTTGATGTAGTCCACAGATGTCTTCAGCATTGTACCTTTGTTTTGCCTAGAATCACTGCACACAAGGAAAGTAGAACCAAATAATAACCCTTCACAGACAGGACTTTTTGAATGGAAATTTCTTCTAGCATACTTTTGGTTTTATCACTGGAGAGAGACCCAATTCTCCTCAACATATTGTCAGGAATATTTGTGCAAGTATCCAACAGAATTGAACAATTATAAATTTATAAGTGATATTTGTGTAAGTATTCTCAACATAAGTGTAAGTGGATTTGTATCCACCAATTGGAGAGTATATGCAACAGTTTGGTTATATTGAGTTATAATGCTGTCACATTGGGGCTGCTGGTTTACATGCACCTTTTCCTTCTTTTGAGAATTGGTATATTTTCTTAATTTTTTGAAATGGTTTAAAAAACATATTTCCATTTCCACCCAAATTAGTTTGAGCCAAGATTAGTACAATTCACATGTGTACTTCAGTGAGGCTGAACATAGTACAGAAATCTCAGTTCACTGAAGTCACACATCATGTTTGCACACATACAAATATCAATGCTCTATTCAGATACGATTTTAGCTTACAAGTTATTAATGTATACTAGGCCAGAACCCAGACTTGAATTGAACCCCGACTTAAACCCAGACACGCATTTCCTCGTGCCCCTGCAGGTAAAATCATTCATACGGAGGACATATCTACTTACGGATCACAACTTTTTGGTATCAGGGTTCCCAATTCCTTGATTCGGTCATTGATATTGAAGCGCCGCCTCTTGTAACTTTAAAAACAAAAGAACGAAAATAGTTTTTAATGAGTTATACCGAAAATGAAAATAACATTTATTGGTACCAGCAAAGTCTGGCTCAAAGTCTTTTGTCCATATTATTTTAAATAGCATGTAACACAATGCAGTTAAGCTGAAAATTACACTGTAATAAAATCCATGAATTTAATAAGTCAATGACATTTCAAACCTGCTTTTCATGAAATTTCAGGATATTTAAACATCCAAATCATTTAGGACTCCTCCTATTCATTCATGGTAACTGGTCACACACATTCCAGTTTCTTGCACACATGCATGGTCGCTCGCACACACACCAACACACACACACACACATTTGTAGGTCACTATACTAGGCCCTCAAATAAAACTGCCTATTGTTAAAACAGCATAAAACTACATTGTTAAACTACCGAGAACAAAAATTTCCTTCCAAGGACCATGGTTTAAAATATTCTTTGTGTAGGTCCTTAGAATTATATGTCATACACGTATTATGTGTACACACGTACCCTACTCACTTCAGTAAATTTAAATAAATTTGAATTGAAGTTCTTTCTTCCCGCTTTTCTCTAACACAAACAAAAACAACACGCAAACACCCACAATCTCATCACACCATATTATTCATCATAATCTAACTTTTATTTCACTTCAGTTTTAATTCTTGGGAAGACTATTTTAAATCTCAAAAAGAAATCTCTTACAAACATACACTACAACAGTAAAATTGATCTTTGTTACTTTTACCTGTAGATAGCCAGCGCACACAAGTGTTGAAAAAACGCCAATGTGTTGCTTGCCTGTATTTGAACCGGCGACCTCTGTATTACTAGCACTTCGCTCTAAACAACTGAGCTTTTAAAGGGTTGGTAGAGGAGGGATAGATATCTCTATAGGTGTTAGTTCCAAAGGAGGGTCCCCGTCGAACTGAAAATACTACTACCTGCCTAACTGGTCATGTACTGCCATGGAAATATTATGAACTGTTTGTCTATCTACTCTTGTAATGTGCCTACTACCAGGGCGAGAGAGTCCAAAAAAACTTGACCCTGATTGTGTCCGCACATTGTGAATTTTCACATTAACATGTATCTAACATATGTGATATCAACTGAAAGCTTAGTTCATTATCTTTAATTAATTTGCTGCAAAGATCATTCACACAATCGTTAGGTATAGACCCGAGTTACAGTCGTTTGACATCACGGTTTTCTGCACGGGGGGGTGTCCACGGAATCACATTTGGTTAGTCGGGCGCCGTGCATCAATGGGAATCCGTGGATAGGTGAAAACCAGACTACTTGATTCAAAAGACTGTAAGCTCGGTCTATACTTAACCGATTGGAATTTCTTTGCAGCAATTAAAGATAATGAAATAGGCTTTCCGATGATATCACATATCTTATATATATATATTATTAAAAACTTAAAATGGCGGACACAAGCCTGGTCAAGTTTTTTTGACTCACCCTGTAGATATAGTATTTGGTCATGTGCTGAACATGGATACCTTGAACATGGAGGTCTACATCACTCAGCCCTTAAAGGCACTATCAGGATTGCTAACTCAGAAATTGAAAAAAATCATCCAAAAATCAGATTTTTGCTGTATGTAACAAGTAAGTACCCTAACATGCCCCTGCAAATGTCAAGACCAGAAGCAACCTAATAAGGACACAATCAGATCTTAAGTCATTACTGTCCATACGGACACTTAACGACAACACATAATTGAATGGAGATTCATATCTGTGAACCCAGCCGTCTTCTTCCTTTTCTGGCAATTCTTCAGTTTTTGAAAACAGTACTTAAGGGAATTCTACAGACTTATAAATCATGTTTACGGTATTTCCTGCAAATTTCAAATAGTTTTAACTCTCCAATTGAATCACTGTTGTGTCTTTAACAATATGACTTTATGGAGTTTGCCACTCAATGGTTCCCATCTTTCTTGGTATAGGTCTACTACACTAGCAAAGAATTGTCACGCAACACATGAACCAAGAGTGTTCCAATATATTGCTATTTTTCTTACAATATTTATTTTATCACCTTGCAGTCTAAAATAGACCTACGAAGTACTTCATAAAGCCATAAAATCATTGTTGACTTACTCATATTATGGTTCTTCTTTCTTCTGTCGTTCTTTAGCTAGAGCTCTATCCTGTTTCTTCTGAAAAGGCATGCCATCGGTGTTACAGTGCTAATATTGCCGGGCAGGATATGGACTGTGTTGGGATGGCTGCAGGTTGCATGTGACTAGGACTGCCCACTGGGTCTATATAACTGTGTGAAACTGGCATCTGTTGAAAATGCAATATTAAATGTAATGTAAAACAAGTCAATTTTAGGTTAAAATGGCAGACTTGCAGTAAAAAAATTAGATTTTTATGCTATCAAAATATTTGAATGAGTTTTAAAAAAAAAGAAACTACTTGGTACTCTAAGTGGTAACATGAGTAGAAATTATCTTTCCCGAGAGGCATCCCAAATTGAAAGGCTGAGCTTTCGACACTCTAGCATTTGTGCCATCATCAGAGCAAAACTAACCCGTCATATGTTGGCACCTTATATATCACCAGTAAACAAGGGGAGAGAGAACACTAATAGATGTTCAAAGGATCCCCGTACTTCCCGGTTCATTGGTCAGAGGCATCCTTTGAGAGTCTACCCCATTCAGAAGAATTTCCTGATCCTTTGTCGCTATACTTGATGTTCTATCTTAAGACTAATGTGGCTTAATCAGCAAGTGTCCCCACCGGGACTTCAAATCAGGTTTTTTTTGGTATATTTTACGGCACAGGCAATCATCCTATTCACTGGGCAGCACTCTCCCACTATCAATGTGATGATACTAAGCACCTTTAAATAAGTTTATCCTTCATTTAATAGTGGAGCCACACATTTAAAACAAAAACATACTTCAAACCACTTGGATATGGAACATTTAAATGCTAACACAAACTCATCTCATTAGAGGGAATTGTATTAAGTTCCAAAGTGTCAAATATTTTTGCATTTCATACAGTTTTCTTTTGTCATGGTTGCATGTTTCCAAAGTAGAATAAAATGCTTGGTTAGTGTTCAGAACCTTGGGTGTTCTATATTTTGTAGATCGCACATTTAGGTAACAGCTTCAGAGACCACATCCCCCCCCCACTAATTGAGACACATGAGTTGTCACAACAGTGCAGATTTATCATATCTTTTTTTTTTTTTGACAACCGGCTTTAAAATCTGTGTGTGAATCACAGTTCAAGAACAGTTTTCATAGTAACCATTCTGTCAATATGTCACAACCCTAAAACACAGATTCCATTATCCTCCATAGTGAATTTCCTCCCAAGAGCAGCATTCAATGGCAAAGACCTTTCAGATCAACTTCAATCTTTGCTGATAAATATGTGCAAGTTTTGACATTTCAAACAGCCCAAAATAGTTCACATGCAATCGCATAAAATGAAGGTTTTTAAAAATCTGATAGGTTCACAAAAGTTCTGCAACAGTGAGTATGTACTGTAGAAAAAAGAAGTATCCACAAAGTTGTAATATGTGTGGGGTTTGTTACCTGCAAAAGTGTTTGAGGTTTGATAACCTGCACGTTAAATTTTGTCAATGAATGTGTCGGGTTTTGTTAACATGCAGTGTCGTGTGTAGAGTGTGCGGGGTCTGTAAAACTGGCAAGTCAAGTGATAGTATGTATGATGTGGGGGTTTTGTTCACCTGCAAGTCAAGTGATAGTGGTGCATGGCATGTGGAGTTTGTAACTGCAAGTGGTAGGTAGAGGAGTTGAGTGTGTAGGATTTGTAACTGCCCAAGAGTGATTAGTGTGCATGAGTGTGTGGGGTTTGTTAACCTGCAAGTGGTAGTGTGTATGAGTATGCGAGGTTTGTTGACCTGAAGTCACGTGATAGGTGCCATGAGCGTGTGTGTGGGGTTTGTTAACCTGCAAATGGTAGAGTGAGTAATGAGTGTGTGGGGTTTATTTGTTTCACCTTGTCAAGTGATAGTGTCATGAGTTGTGTTGGGTTTGTTAACCTTCAAAGTGATAGGTGATAGTGTGTGGGGTTTGTACCTCAAGTGATAGTGTGTATGAGTGTGTGGGGTTTGTTTACCCTGCAAGTGATAGTGTGCATGAGTGTGTGGGTTTTGTTAACCTGCAAGTGATGTGTGCATGAGTGTGGGGGGTTTGTTAACCTTCAAAGTGATAGTGTGTATGAGTGTGTGGGGTTGTTAACCTGCAGTGATGTGGTGTACTGTTGGTGTTGGGTTTGTTAACCTGCACATGAAGTGTGGTATGAGTGTGTGGGGGTGTTTTTAACCTCAAATGAATAGTGTGTATTAGTGTGTGGGGTTTGTTACCTGCAAATGATAGTGTTTATGAGTTGTGTGGGGTTTGTTAACCTCAAGTGGATAGTGTGTACAGTTGTGTGGGGTGTGTTAACTCAACTTATAGTGTGTATGAGTGGTGTGGGTTTTGTTAACCTGCAAATGATAGTGTGATGAGTTGTGTGGGGTTTGTTAACAAGGCAAGAGGTAGTGTGGTATGAGTGTGTGGTTTTTTCACCTTCAAAGTGATAGTGTGTATGAGTGTGTGGGGTTATGTACCCTGCAAGTGATAGTGTGTTTGAGTGTGTGGGGTTTATTACCCTGCAAATGATATGTTTTGAGTTTGTGGGGTTGTAACCTTCAAAGGATAGTGTGGTATGGAGTTTGTGGGGGGTTTGTTAACCTGCAAATATATGTGTGAGTGTGTGGGTTTTGTTTCAGACCTGCAAGTGATAGTGTGTACAAGTGGTGTGGGTTTGTTAACCTGCAAATATATGTGTTATGAGTGTGTGGTGGTTGTTAACCGCAAGTGATAGCGTGTACGAGTGTGTGGGGTTTGTTAACCCGCAAGAGGTAGTGGGTACGAGTATGGTGGGTTGCATGCGAACTGTTTACCTTTATACACACAAAATCACAATTAATATTACTAAAGGGTTAATATTTAAGAAATATTATTCACCTGACAGTTGGTTTTTTTTGGGTAGTAGGATTGTTTTTTATTAACGATTAGGCGGAATAATAACTAACCAACTGAAAAATAAAAGCCTGATATTGAGAAATTGGCTAGGGTGTGTATAACTATTTATAAAGCTTGAATAATAAGAGTATATGCAATGGAATATCCAGTTTTCGATTACAATCTTTACAGTTAACATGCTTTCATTCCCGAACACAGCCAGTACTCTACACTTACTTGGGATGGCATCTGAGGTTCTTGTAACTGCAAATATTGTGTGAGGGTGTCTTCTCCAATGCTGGATTCAAGGCTGATCACTTCATCAAGAATGTCATCAACCTGTTAATGCAATCAATACACCGCATTACCAATATGATGTATACAGACCAACATTATACATCCTCCCCTATTATTACATAGCCAGAGAAATTGACCTAGTAATTATCTGCTGGACCGGGAGTCCAAAGGGTATTTAAAAACGTCATCAAATTTGTTTACACTATCAGACTATTGCTAAATACAGATGCAGTAAGCACAACCTAGAATACCACTAACTGTACATGTACACACTATATACCATGAACAACACATACACAAATACATACACCCATACACCCTCCCACTCACCCACCCTCCCTCCCACCCACCCACCCACCCTCCCACCCACCCTCCCTCTCTCCCTCCCACCCACCTTCTGTTAAACTGGTGCTGACCTCTGGAATAAGTCTTAGGTATTACATACTCACAGCAAATTGCTAAGTGACACAAAGCTGTACAGAATTTGGCAGTATCAAATCACACACAACTGCTTCAAGAGTAAATAATGTATCAGCAAATACACCAGCAAGGTTCAAACCATACTTGGCATTTGAAGTCATTTCAAAGTTAGGCTAAGTATAGGCCAAAGGTAAACCTATTCTTTGATAAGGGATCCATTTTGTAACTTTCCTCAAGAGATTGCTTATGACGTCCTTAACCAAAGGTTAGTCTGCTCAAAGGCTACTTTATTCAAATATGTATGCCTTCATGTTGACACAGTTTTAACAGTAAACTTCCAGATGGGCTTCTTATGGGACTATCAGGAATATCTGTCCAAGTTAAAATTTCTGCTTCAGTAATGATTTGCTCTTTGCATTCAAAATGCTTGCCAGGAAAAAACAATAAGTTTGAAAAAAATACCGTTTGTAAAACAATATATGTTTTTTTTTTAACTGATTTTACTAACTTGAAGGAGTGAATGTGCAAAATTACATAGCTGTCTGAGTCGTCATAAAAAAAACCCAACCTCGCCAAAATTCCACCTTTGCACTAAGGTACAGGCACAAGTTGGTTTCCAACTTATTCATTCAGGGAAAGGGGGACACAACCTAGATCTTTGTTATTCTTAGGTGTTCCCCTTTTTTGAAGCTTGCTATATAAGTACAGCAGTAAATGTCCTTACATAGCATCACGAGTGGGTTCCCACTGCGTTGTATTTCTACTTAAATACAGGTATCAATACTACGTGATAGAAAACATTAAATTAAAAGAACATACATATAGGCCTCTTAATAAACAAAAGCACATGAAAGTCTCGCTTTTAGCATACTGGGTCACATGACCTATATCAATTTTTCTCAGTGCACTATGGGATTGGTTTATTTGCTGAGATAGCATCATGACCAGGGTTGCGCTTAGGTTTGCATTTCCTGCGCGATATACGCACTCTATTGATTTGCAAAGAAAAGTAGCATTTGAGTGAAGAAGCTAGGGTTTTCTTGCGCGCAGGGGAAATTATCATAATCCATGACTTCCAATTAACCCAAAAATATCGGACATATTATTATGACTCAATGTGTATCTTGCATTTATCAAGAGTTTCGCTAAATAAATAACACAGTTTTAAAGCTATTATTCACCCTTTCATCGACTTTTGTACCTGTTATCACAGCAATATCCTATACATAGCGCCATTTGCACAAAGTCGTATTAGAAGGACGCGTTCTCGGTTATGACGGCCATTTTAATCATTCTGCGCGCATTATATAAAGGGACAAAATGTGTTTCAGAATGAGGTCATGAATGGTTGAGCTGTGGAATTTTGGAAATTATTGCCGATGATTATTTAATTGATGGCTAACATAGTCCAAACCGGCATACTTCAAAAGCTTTGCAGTATAAATAGTAATGACGAAATCAACCCCGAAAGTCTGACACCCTAAACTTAAAGAGAAATAGAGGGGGGGAAAGAAGCGCCCCCATTTTTTCGAATCCGGGTTTTTTTGGCATATTTGGAATGCTTTCAAAGATATTAGATCACACCTGAAGTGATGAATAAGCCGAAATACGCATCTTTATGTAATAATATGATTGATCTCGTACTTTCTGTCGTGCACGACAGTTATAATGGCAAAAGCAAGGGTTTATGGGGGACATTACGATAGTCAGGGGCAAGTTCAAAACAAGGTTTGCTGTTGCTTTGTACGTGTTTTTGTCCATAACATTCGGAACGTTCTTGGTCGGTGGTCTGCAATCGATCCTATGCAATTTGAGAGAAAATTTGTATCCTAAAAAAATCTCTCCTGTCACTTTAAGGTAGTAAACATCGGGGGTAGTTAAGTTTGTTAAACAGTGATCTTTTGTTAATGAAACAAGGTGGTCTTCAACTCTTCATGCCAGTTAAAAGCATATCATCTACATTTCATTGAATTTCTGTGTTTAGCATTATTTGAGCTTCAAATTAACAAGCGATGAGGTGGGTTTCAACAAAATCAACATTGATACACAAGCATGCAATCTGGCGCAGTCAAACTGCAGACTACTGTCAATATGGCCAATGTACATCGAATACTTGTGTGGCTCAAATTCGGGTTCGGGTGTGGCAAAAATCTGTTTTATCGGATTTTGATCAAATAAAAGGTCTCATTTTTGTCCCCCCCCCCCGAAAAAAAAAACAAAGGGTCTTTTATGAAGTTTACTACTACCAATTAGTAGTACACTGTTATATTTGAAATAAACACAGGTATGCTTATCTCTGTTATAATCCACAGAAAATTGTTAATGGAAAAATTAGGGAATTTGAAAAAAAAATCAGGAAAACACTGAAACAAATACTTTTTGAAACGCCCAAAATATTCAAGTTTAGACTAAATCGATTTAGGGGATTTAATTTTGCAGTTATTTTTCTGTAAGACCATTTGATCCGATTTTCCTTGATCCGATTTTCCTTGATCCGATTTTCATACTTAAAAGTGGCACACATATATGAAATTTCAAATTTCTCTCAGATGATAGTCTAGGACCTTCGAAAAATACAGATATATTTTACAAACAAAAATATCATACCAATAAAACATACAGGAGCCTTAACAAGAGGGAAAAGACATCCATTAATATTTACACTAATTTTGGGGTTTGCCGTAATCAACAATACGGTATATGGCATGAAGAATCAATCAGACACCGAATCAATTGATATAATAGCCACAAAGGTCACACACTGGTCAAAAAGGGTGGATGCCTTAGGAATCAACTCCTTGTATTTTCTTGTGTTTAACTCCATGATCCATTTTCTGCTGAATAAAAGCACTAATAAAAACACTCAGGAGTGGTTTTATTATAAAAACATTCTGTCTACCCAAAGGGCACTTATTTGGGCTTAATCATTTCAGGTGAAGGCTAATATATATAAAAGTTTTACACCCATGCAAAAATGAACTTTGAAAAATCTTCAGTGTTAATTATTTTCCAAATGTGCCAGTGTATCTTCAAGGGCTTCCCTTTTTCACCATACTTATATTTTTGTGCAATAAGATTATAAATTAAATCATTGACCCTTGAAAGCTAGACATAAACCAACATAATGTCAAGCCCTAAGTAGCTGTTCACACAGGTTAAATGACCCCCACCCCACTCCAATGGCTGAGTAAGTGGAGCTACAGATCATCAATATTATTATGTACGCTTGTATAGCAATTGCTAGTCATTACATATTAGATTTTACACTTGCACATTTAAACAGACTGATATACACTCACATACACATAATATGCACATGCACGCAAAAACACACACATATACAAATATTTGACTCACCTGCTAAGTCCATGTCAAACCTACAGACTTAAGTATAATATTTATATGCCACACTACATAGAGCTACTGCAGCCTAAAAAAATATTTATATGCCACACTACATAGAGCTACTGCAGCATGCAGGATTTGTACAGAGTATGCTTACAATATGGCTCAGTCATAAGGAAGCTAGAATAAGGCCATCAGATAAAATGGCTGCTATCAATTCCTATCAATTTACACTGATATCAACACACACACACATGCATGACCAAGAACAGCTCAACCATTCATATTCACAACCCTCTGGACTCTACCAGTCCCCTCACAATATTTACCTCTCTTTCAATCATAATTTGTCTTATAACAAGCAGCAAATTGTGGACTGACAGTCTGCCATATAACAAAACTATCTAGAATTTAGTCAGTGACTGCACCAAGAACACCTGGCAATAATCCCCAATTAAAGTAATGCAGGCTTGACTGCAGAGCAAATTGAAATTCAGAAATAAATGCACAATAAAACTTATTTTTCCATGCCACAGTAAAAGCCAGTGGTATGAATATGCATATAAACCAGCAGGCCTTACTGATATAATTTTCCATGAATACATTTCTCAAGTCTGTTACATAATCCTCTGTGCAATTAGGTACATTGTAATGTAAGCTACATCACTTCTCAAACGAAAAAAAAGGATAATCAAGGATAATCTAAGATCAGAAGCTTGATAATTCCACGGCAAAAAAAAAATCAGTAAGGAGTTAGTTATTCATGAGATTGAAAAGTTTAAGATTCATGAAATTTAAAATATTAATATTGAACTTTTGAAAATGACTTGAATTGCCAACAACAAAAGTTTGAAATATTGTAAATTATGATAGCAAGGCGGCATAGCTAACCTATCGTGCATTTTGTGATAAAAGCATGAAATTTGGCACAGATGTAGAGAAAAGTAGTACGAACAGATCAAGATCATGAGCCATCGCAATTTGCATCCCCCCGTCGGCCATTTTTCAAGTGGCCGCCAAAATGCCATTTTAGGCATATTTTGCTATATTAGCAACCCACCTGCCTGTTACTTAGGCCTATACTAGACATAAGAATATGCTAATGCATTGGTTTACGAACAACAAATGTTTGTCCGATCACAGGCATTGTAATATGTGTCCCTAGTTGGCCATTTTCCAAGATGGCCGCCAAATGACCATTTTTAGCATATTTTGGCTAATAATTCCACACCGGCCTTTTACTTATGGCCTATAATATGCAAAAACTATGCTAATGCAATGTTGCAATGTTTGGTCTCAATCACCAGGCAATAGGTGTCCTTCGGCCATTTTTCCAAGATGCCGCCGAAATGAAACATTTAGGGCATATTTTGCTGCTAATATTTTCACCACACACCTGCCTTTTAACTTATGTTCTATACAGGCATAAAATATGCTTAAATGCATATTTTTTTTAAAATAATGCATCACTATCATGATTGATAGCTCAATCAGGTAAGAGCTCGACTCCAGTGTATTCTCATCCATGCTTACGGCTGCGTCGAGCCCGATGAATTTCAGCTGTCTTGTAATTTCCCTGACAAGAAATACACGCTTGGTTGTCCCGATTTACACTACCCATGCGATATTTGGAAGCTGGTCCCCGGGCTGTCTGTTGGTTTTTTTATATGTTTGCTGATAAGGGGAAAGCGCTGAGCCCGATCTGCTGCATCCCTTGAATATGCTAAAAAATGGTTTCTGGTAGTGGTTGGGTGGGCACAGTGGATCAGCGACCATTTGTGAACGCTCTTAGAGGCCTAATGCAATAAGGCGCTATAAATAAATCTCTGCTATTATTATTATTATTTCCAATGTTTGTCCGATCACAGGCCATTGCGATATGTGTCCCTGTCGGCCATTTTCCAGATGTGCCGCCGAAATGACCATTTTAGACATCTTTGCTAATATAGCAACAACACCCACCTTTTAACTACTCTCTGTACTAATATGCATAAAAACCTTCTAGATATCTGCTAGAGGAAACATTACATTGATCGTCTAATAATTAATTAAGGTACAATGTCTTTCATTGATATTATGTTCAGTAATTTTGAAGAAGACTTTGCCATTTTTTTTGCAATCGTAATTTCACAATTTGAATGATAATCATCAGCATCATACATTGTTTAGTCCGGCACAAAGCTCATAAAGTGATTAATCTCAAACTAAGTTACCCCCAAAAAAGATATATCCCCTTGTGGCTAATCACTGATATGCATTGGTAATAGTACAGCAATCACTAATCACTGATTGTTTCTTACAACAAATTAACAAACCCTCAATGTCCTTCATGGATACCAATTAAGCATCCGATTTTGTGTCCGGAATGTAGTTGACGTTCATCACAATAATCCCTACAATTTGTGTAAACCTCCGACATCACTTTATACATCAGGAATAATTTTGTAACCATCGGGAATATAGACAGTAATGAATAAAACTAGCCTACTTTATCCCCTGGCAATTTCTTTTTTATTTAATTTATTAAGTGCATTGTGGGATTGTCATGCTTTAAATCGGGTCAAGGCCGTGTGCAATTGTAAATTAGCTACTAAGTACAAAAAAAAATCTTCTCAGTTCCAAATGCCTAGTCACAGTTCAGTTCTGGATCTTTATAGAAATTGTACTAGCTAAGACACCAACATCAGTGTCTACAGTCTGGGCAAGTGTTTGGTTATGATGTGTAGTATGGGCTACAATGCAACTCATGTGCTAGCTCACCTCTTTGTGAGAGGATGAGAAGGGGAGACGTCATCCTCCAATAGGGTTTTGCCTCAAACAAACATTCACCATCATGTACAACTAATCTGTTTTTGTTTTTGATCAAACAATGTTAGATCTAGGAGCACTTTCCCCCCGTAAACAAAAGCAAGGGATTTGCCCTTTGTGATTTTTGAAAGTGGCAACCGCAAAAAATTGCACTTTAGGTTTAATGGATATACATAACCTATCCATACCAGATCCACACATGAGACCTTACGAATTTAATGGAATAAATGTCTTACAGCAACAGACCTAGCATCAGACGATGACTAATCCAGCAAGAACACAGCAGTTTTGTTCCAGAAGTCTCATATTGTGCCTCGGAATCAAGGTTTCTGTGTCGATTCTGACAATTGTTCGTATCAAATGTTCAACAGGCAAAATACTCCCTTTTAATTACTAATCAGCCTGAAATGTATCTAATAGAGGTTCAGAGTGCTGTCCCCATATAACCCTGTGGGCATGCACAACGTCTCTCAGTCCGCTTACTACCCTTTAACCAATCTCCAAGTCTTAAGAACTGCCATCTCATATGGAGACCTCCATGAGGACATGATAACAAGTTTTTTCCATATGTTTTCTTGCCATGTCACTGGATTTGCGTTTGCTAATACATAGTGTGGCTGAATCAAAGGCATACTGATGTTGTCCTAAATTCAGATGTTTCACGTAGTCAAGATCACATCCATGGAGTTCTTGATCATTGCCACTGCGTGAGAACGTTTAAAATTTTAACACATCTTGTTTATGGATTATGCTACAAAGTCAAATCTCATCAGGCGTGGCCGTGGCGCAACTCTAATGATAAATGTCACATGATATTTCAGCACTAGTTCTGTGTATATGGCAACTTTTGAATGGAATAGCATTCTCTCCGAAAAGCAGATAGGGGCCTATTGACCACTACAACTCCCTGAGGCAAGACATTTGCATTAAAACTGTGGAAATTCATGTTAAAAGTGAAACATGCTATAAATCAATAATAGGTTACTACTGAGTTTATCCATTTCCATTCGTTATAACAATGTCGAAGAAAGACAAATTTTTGTTTTTGATATTTTTGGCCAATTGATGTTTGTATATGCTATGTAAGAATAAACAGGCCAATGCTGTTTTTAACTCGCAGACTTGCATCACACACTTAAATTTGTCACAAACTACTTCAATTTCACTATTTGTGTATCAACATCAAATGTCTCATCGATTATACAAAGTCTACAATTTTAAAAGCTGAGGCCTTAAGAAAGCTCAACTACATCATAGCTTTTTTTAATGTACAGTTACCTGACGATAAATACAGGTGAAACCAAAATCATATCAATTCACAAATCTTCTAAATCTCAAGAGTGAAATGGCTCATTGAACTTCAATTAACAGATCAGTTTATTTGGACTAGGAACGGTGTCAACTATCAACTGATGTACAACTGTAATTCACAATTGTTTGGTAAACCTTTTTTCATACATGGTGATCCCAAATTTTTGTCAACAAAGTTCAGATAATTTCAGCCAACACATTTTAGCATACCTCAAAAAAAAAAAACTGCATATTTGAATCCTCTTCAAACTTCCAGAAACTACACCTTGACATAAAGTACGATAAATACTTCCCAGGTTACAAATTGCTCAGAACAATTTGGAGAACGTTTGCCTCTTTTTGAGGACATTGATATAATTGATTTTATTCAATAAATGTCCTTACAAATGATAGCTTTATTTTCAATACCAAGTAATTAAAATCCACCCATTTTTGACAAAGTTGTGAACATTTTTTTGTAAACGGAGGATGCAAAACTTCCATAGAGTTTGTACAGTTACAGGAAGCCCGCTGCCCCCGTCCTCCCACCCGTCCTCACCTTGGCTGAGTGGATTTGCTTAACCACACCTTCATCCAGGGTATTAATGAATCTTTCAACATGCTTTGAATATATCAAATCCCTTCATATATTCTGTAGTCTTTACTTACAAAGATATGACAAAAACCAATTTTGGGGAAAAGTGTGATCCCTCACTCTTTTTTCGGTGTTGTTAGTTCAAAACGCATGGTCACCAGTATATGTGGTTGCAAATTTAAAATAGCTGTTACAAGGCCAAAACATGCAGGTATGCCGTTTTATTTCTTGAGTATATCTTTGACCGTTCTCTCGCATACACAAAATATTAGTTGAAAGTAGTTTTTAAACATGATCTGTATGTAATTATCTTTAAATAAACCAAACAAGGCGAACTCGTTAATTTATACGCGATGCGTAATGTCCCCAGTCCCCGCCGAATGTTGCGATCAACTAACTGTGATACATGCAACTTCAACACACCTACCCCCCCCTCACCAATACCCCGCAACAACATCCACCACCTCCCCACACCCCACAAAAAACCCCCCCACGCCCCCCCAACACCCCACAACTCTCCCCAACACCCCCCACTCATCCCCCACACCCCCCCACAACAACCCACCGCCCTCCTTCACACCCCTCAATACCCCACCCTACCACCCCAATACCGTACCCTATAACACGCCTCCCCCTTTCCCCACACACCCCCCCGCCATTTACCCTCCCCCCAACACCCCGCAACACCCTCATCGCCCCGCAACAATGCAACACTCCAACCCCCTCCCCAACCCCCCGCAACAACACTCCCACCCCCTCCCGCCACACCATGCCAACACCCCACCCCCCCCCACACCATCACAACCCCACCGCCCCCCTCCCCACACCCCGCACTACCCACCCCCCTCCCCAACACCCCTGCAATACCCCCCCCCCTCGCCCAACCCCCTCACCAACTCCACCTCCCCTCCCAACAACCCCGCCCATCCCCAACACCCCCGACCCACCCTCTCCACCAACCCCCCGCACCCCCCTCCCCTACCGACAACTCAACCCCCTCCCCCCACCCCAACCAAGCCCCTCCACCCACCCCCCCCACCCCTCCCCCCCACCTCCCCCCCCATCCCCCCCACCTTCCCCTCCTCCCCATAGCATAGTAGTCCTCTATAGTGAAGGAATTTTGCCTATCCGATGTACTGTGTTCAGAGATACGCAATTACGCAATTTAATTAGTCTCATTTGCATACCATATGCCGCACATATAATCACATACTGTCAAATTGCAAAAAGATGTGGCCCCATGATAGGCTATTATGCAGCGCAGAATTTTGAGTATCCCATGTACAGTTTTAAAAAATATAGCAATTACCTGATTTTTGCATATTAATTAGCTCATTTGCATACTCAATATGCCCGAAATACGCCCCAAAATCTAATCAGTTCCACGAATCTTCATTCCGCTTCCATCCACCAAGTTACAACATCACATTATAACTCCTCGAACCTGAACAGAACTCCAGAAAACTTGTAAACAAGGCCTTGCAGGAAATCTCATAAATTATGCAAATAGATACTTAATTATCATAATTTTTACGGCCACAATCTACTCAGGTCGAGGTGAGAATTCGTCAACCCGCTCTTTCCACCAAGTACATCAACTTGTCGCCCTTACGGAACGTCCAGATAATGGTATACAACATGGGTTCACATTTTTGTACACAGACGAAACGGACGAAAACGGACCGGACGAACGGACGACGCTGCTCAGTTCATAGTCCCCGTTCCGAACTCGTTTTCGGCGGGGACAATAAAATGCTTTGGGCGGCCATTTTGAAAGAGAATGTTGATTTAAAAAAACTATCCCTTTATCGCCATAAACCTTGTTTGTCAATTTTAATTTTCCTCTTAGCTATTTTGAACATTAAATAACATTTTAGGCATCATGCACGGTGATTTTAAAAGTTATGCATGTGATAAACAATAAAAAGGCAACTTTTGGGCGCCATTTTTGAAAATGGCTTCCAAACCCGTCAGGGTAAAATTGAAGTGGCTCATGGCTCTCAATATTTTTAAGTATAAATTCTCTACTTATATACAAATCCCTTGCTTTTATCCACTAAATGCAAACGATTGTTACGTAATTTTAGTTATGCCCCCGCCTCGCTATGAATAATGTTGTTAGTACTGGAATAAGCATTATTTGTAAATATTTAAATGTTCATCCAATCTCACCAGCCTACAACAAGCATTTCGATAGTAAGCTGATAAGGTTTGAAGCAATATGACAGGGACACATCAACTTAGAACTATATGAAATGGTGTTTGGAACCATGACCTCTGCATAACCAAGTTCATGCCCTAGCATCTGAGCTATCTAGTTCATCCCCACAAGGCAGATTTCAAAATGCTTGCGCAGTGTGTACCTGTGGATCAATGCCTATACAACTGGATCTCAAATCCAACAAGTCAGTTTTACATGAATTTCAAACAGTTTTTTGAAGGGTTGGCTCGTAATTTGCTTTTCATTGAACTTATTCTGCCCCTAGCAGAGTTATAACACCTCAAACAACCCAAACGTTCAATACTCCAGAAATCACATCATGTCAGAGTAAGCTAACTCCTCCCATCCAATCCCCACATACAAGCACACACAAGGGACATGATAAGACTGGTTGGTAACACACTCAATGTCAGATGTGACATGATAAGACTGGTTGGTAACAAACTCAATGTCAGATGTAACATGATAAGACTGGTTGGTAACACACTCAATGTCAGATGTGACTGCAGAGTTATGCTGTAGTCTTTGTAAGGAAACAAGGATAACCATACTTCAACACCGCACCAATATGAGACTACATTTCTGATTTGAAACTGCTTGGGGAGATCCAATACTTATTTCATGCTTGTCATATATCTTATATATCCCCCCCCCCCCAAAAAAAAGAAACCTCATCAAAGAGACCTGCATAGTTTGGGTTGCATTACAGACAAATGTCCATTTGTTAGTGCAAAAGTCTCTCCAACTGATGAATTGGTTTAAATCAATAATAGCACTTTTTTTTAGATTTTTTAGTTGTATTGGTAATATCTAGTGAACTATTTTGTGAACGGTAATGCTCAAAATTGTAATTAAAATATTATAAAATAAGTGATTTAATAATTTGAATCTGGGATATAAGGATTATAATTCAATGGTGGCACTAAAAATGCCAATTTCTGTCTATCCATTATAGCACCATCACATGCAAATGACCCAACTTGACATGCGTGAACAGACAGACAGCATATGGATGAGCGTAGACACGTAAATGGCCCGATTTCATATCAGAGGCATGCTCAGAGTGGTCATTGGATTAGAATCGGGGAGCCCACACTCTAATTGTTCTAATTAAAAATTCCTTCTTTTGTGACAAATAGAGCATTTTAAGCTCTACCAATCACAGGTATAGTTAACTAGCCAAATTTCGAAATTTGAAATTTGCTATTATTGCTTAGGCGATGGTGCTATTACATATATGATGAGGGACAGGGTCTAAGAAATTTCAGTCTTGTCTTGATATAGCGCCTTCACAGGGTTGCAATGTGGTCTTGCATAATTTTGTAATGGACAGGGTGTGAGAAATTTAAGCCTTGTCTTAATACATAATGGCACCATCATCCTACCCACTCTGAAAAGCCAACTAAAATGTCAAAATTGATAATATTACCAAGAAATATGTGAATAAAATGGTGATATTACCTCTTGCGTTGACATAGGACTGTTTGGTACGCTTGACTGGGATCCATTAGGTCGTCTGTTAGGGGAGGCAGGGGCTTGGGGACTGAGTAAGTGTGGTGATCCTTTGGAAGCCGAGAGATACTGTTGCACCTGCCGCTTCTGTGTCTGTTGTAAAAAGTATCGTGTTGGGTTTTCTAGCTTGGTTTCAACCTGGAAAGAGAACAAAGAGAAATAAAGTGAAGATCAAATAAGATTACATGCAAGGGCCATGAATTCCACAGCTCTGACGCACGGACACAGTTCAAAAGTGTAGCAAATTGCTTGTCAGATTGTTCTCCAAGATATTTGCATGAAGGGAGAGATTTGAAAGTTGCAACAGGAGATTTTTAGGCATCCAATCCATAATTGTGCCATATGTAGTTGATTTTAGATAAGACCCACAATAAACTTTTACCTTGATTACCAGAGAAGCCCTGAAAGTGAAAAGGGTATTTGTATTCCGTAGGTTTTGCTTAATTCCAATTTGTAAAATTTGGCCCTGTAGTAATTAGAAAGTCACAATTTCTGTAGAAAAAAAATCAATATAAAATCCTAACTGGGGATATTTTTCATAAAGCTTTAATTAGTGCAGGAAATCAGAATTTCCATCGTTTTAGAGATGCTGTTATGTAAAATCTCCGTTGTACCTTTCCTTAAGGGGAGAGTTATGTGTGGTCCCATTGGACGAGGCCAAACAAATTGAATTTAGTTGAAATCCAGTCACACACAAATGTACTTAGGACAAAGCCTCAACTCGTCCACTACTCAGGTGATCATTTATGACAAGGTAAATTTGTCATCAAAAAATGACGCTGTCTTTCTGAATATAAAAAGACACTAATTTTATTTCACTTTTATATATTTGTTCAGTAAACCAAAGAGTGAGCACAGTGAGCAGCACTGTGCTTTCTATGGGTGACATTGCTTAGACATGTGTTCATGGTAACCTGAAAATCTGTATTCAGAAGCACAATTAAGTGCATGCATAAACTTACAATACAATCAGTGGAAAGCATCAAATAATTGACCTTCACTCATCAGCTGGATCAGTTTTTCTGAATAATACTGTAGAACCCATGCAGAAAGTTGCAAGCACTGCCTGTCACCGCTGTGCAACAATTCCGGTCAGGGCTTGTGGGCATGTTTGTAACCATTTGATGTCCTCCGAATTGTGGCCAACAAGCATAAAACTTTCATCTGTAACATCACACAGTTTCCAAAATGATAACCAAAAAAATCTTCAGCTCTGGATTACATAATGCGAACTGAAATTTGGAAAAATTCTTTTGAAAACTTGGACAAATTTTGCAGCAATGAGTTGGTGAAGTTCACAATACTAATATCAGGTGCATATCTGTCTTGGCTATACTTGGATTTATATTCTTACTCAGTGGGCGAGATTATCATGTTAAGGTAGGATTATCGGACACGGCTTCGTGCCCAGATGTCGTTGAAATTCTCATGAAATGTTGTATTGGTGAAGAAACATGTGTGCCCAAATTTTAATTTTTTTCCAAAAAGGCTCCATTTTTATAGATATGTCACGTTAAATTGCGTTTTTACTTCCCATAGACTTGTACAGGGGCTGATTTTGGCACAAATCCATAATTTTTAATTAAAAAAAAGGGGGCAATTTTGTGAAAAACTACACATTTTATTTCAATTCTCAAGTAATTGATGAGGTATAGATTGGTGTTGTTTTAATGGTTAAAGGAATATCCAAAATCCATACAATGTTTATTTTCTTGTGTGTCATTAAAACAAAGAACAGGTGGTCGCACCAACACTTTTTTGTGAGTATTTCTAGAAATACTAAAGTATCTACTTTTCATTAATTTTTCCTAGAAGAAACTACAAACTCCGTGGTGATGAATAAGGGGTCATATGAAAGGTAATCAAAATTTAGAACCTCTAACTTAGATTTGCAAATTGAGTGGGTCTATTGGGAATAATGGGGTTTTTAATTTCCCTAAGTATTTTTCCCTTAAAATATTTTTTCCTAAAGAAAAATTAAACACTTGATTACAAAAAGCCCACGTGAGATTTTAGGTTATTTTTGTTTATACCACATCCTAAAAGTTTCAGCGCGTAAAGCACCCCTTCCATTTAGGCTGGGAAAAAATTATTTTTTGTAAAATTAGGGAAATTTAAAAAAAAAAAAATAAAAACACTAAAAACAAATCATGCAGTCATGAAATGCAAAAAATTGTGGAGGAGAGTCAATCCTTACATAGTCAAGTTTGGACTATATTGATATAGGGGTTTTGATTTTTGGTCATTTCTTTTGTTAAGACCATTTATCCGATGATCCTACCTTACAAGAAGTTTGATGGATTTAGGTCAAGCTTCGCCAATGGATTAGTGCGTGCAGTAATTAGGTGGGTAGTCGATTATATGACGAACAAACGGGGCATTTATAACGTGTCGCATAAAGCTATGAATGGTTGCCTACACAAAATGGCAATGTTATAATTTACACGCGAGATTGATGACATTGCATTGGTTCCGCATTGAAAATTTGCTTTCAAGACGGGGTTGCCAGTGCAAATATTTTAAAGCGGGGCCCTGGCACATTTCACAAATATAAAATTTCTTCAATTTGCTCAAAAACAGATAGTCTAGGCCATGAAAAAAAAATAGGATACATTTGACATATAAAAAATAACATACTCAAAAACAGATTTGGCACAGGTTTAAACAGAAATCTAGTTAATTTGTAGTTAACTTTTAGTTTTCATACTTTAATCAACAAAGGTGTATATTACTTAATATCATAACAATAGTAATCATTGATATTAAAACACAAAGCTCACAGACCGGTTAAACAAGTTGCATGCCATGGGAGGAAACAAGCATAGCGTGGTTTTCTGTGCTAAAAAAGCCATTTCCGCCGTTTGCTGAATTGTCGCCGGCGAACATAATTATAAAATCGTTTTGTTTACCCTTAAGGAAGCTGATTTGGCTTAGTCGTTTAAGGTGAGGGCTAATGTAATAAAAGCTTTACAAATTACAACCATGCAAAAATATTGTTTTTGAAAAAATCTTGAGGTCGCACGATATTTTCCAATGTGCCAGTTGTCTCTTTAAATGAATATTAAAAAAGAACGAGTAACAATATTTTAGTAAAATTAGTTGAAAAAAGCAAAAAAATTACTCAAATCAAATAAGAAATGATGAATAATAAAAGATATTTTTTTCTTTTGGCATCTTAGATGGTGTCATAATGGATGGACATCCACCACTCAAATATTGTGATACCCATCTATTATGACTCCAAAAATCTTTTCCTGAACACCATCTTGGGCAAGTGAGCCCAATGTCAGTTGCACACTTTGAACACCAGCTTGGTGAGAGAGAGCACGCATGGGGGGAGGATTCCGCCCCCCCCCATAGTGCACATCTCGGAAACGGATGATGAACTATCATATGTGGGCTACCAACTGGATAGCTATGACCCTCCCGAGTCCCTGACACCAAAAAAAAAGACAAACATACTTGTATGGAAGTCACAGTGACACAAAACATGAAGTCATGCAAAAATGCGCGCCAAAATCTCAAAAAAATTGCGCAAAATTATGGTTTTTTGCGCCATTTTTTTTTTCAAGCAAAAGTTGGGATTTTTGGGGGGGCCATGATGTGTGTCAAAGTATGCGCACCCATGCTCTTATAACAAATAAAATCAAATTATAAGATAAAAACATAGTGTAACTGTATCCTTAGCACAAAGAAATGGATTCTGCTGTTCCGTGTAATTTCAAATGGAAAATAAATAGCTTTTCTTGCACGCAGTGCGCGATAAGCAACGCAGCGTCATAACAGTAGGTCCGATTAGCTAACATAAACACACACAATCGAATGAACTGAAATTTTGGAATTTACCTATTCTTGAAGCTAGCTAATGAACCGTCTACAAAATGAAAGTGTCTTGTAATTTCTGTCTGTTCACAGAGAGAAAATACAAAATGACAACTTTCTCCCGAGTATTGAATTTGCATTCAAGACTAAACACATGTCAAAGTCAGGCCAGTGGTTCATGGAATTTGTTTGGGGTACGAGGCTATGGATCACTATTCCCCTTTAATGTGCACTTTTTTTCATAAATTTTTGCTTACAATCATCTTGACTTTTGCGATAGATCATCAAATTCTGCAGTCTTCTCAGAACTAGTTATTAAAGTTTAAATAGAATTGCAAAGTACCACAAACTCACATTCAGGTTATAAATACATATCTTGTTGCCTCTTTTGAAATTATCCAGGGTGTACATAAGGTCAAAATGAATCTGAATGTGTCATTCTGTATTTTGGGGCTTTTCTGTTTATGGTCAGAGTGCCAAGAGCTTGATAAATAGTCGTTTCCTGTATTGTAAACAAACTGATTTGCATCAAGACCACCGCCCTTATTTCAGGTTTAGCTATCAACGCCACTGACTCACAGCTCATCTACATACCAGACATTAAACAGGTTTCCTATAAGGGATCTCTAATGATGCCCTTGCTTTCATCAATAATTAATAGTGCTGGCCCTGGGATACATCCCTTGGACCTAACCAATTTTTTATGCAATCCCTGAGTCATGCAAAGTTAAGGTGCACTTTATGACCCAAAAAGCAGGAGGACTAAAATGGAGACAATGTAGTAATTACTCATTTTTAAAATTCATTCCAAAAACTTCCCAGTCACAAATGTAATTACAGGTTTTATAGGCCTGGCTTTTTCCAATATAATCAAGTTATTTTAACTCAACTAAGGAAAAATTGCCATGACTGTACTTCCCTTTATTGCTCCTGAACAGATACAAACAAACACCTAGAAGTGGTTTAATTCTATTAACCATATTGTCTGCCTGGATAACATGGACTTAAACCACACAGATTTCCCAAAAGGTAATTAATTTCTGAGCAAGTACGTTCAAACAATAATAAATCCACTGTTCTATGTTTAGTACAAGTTTGTTAGCCGGTCCAGCTGCACACAATTTCCTATGCAATAAATACTTTAACAAATTGAATATATCAACATTTTTGGTCTTTAAATATCAAACAATTCATAAATAACATTTGACTTTTGGCTTACCTATGTACGTACATCCATCTTGTTCAAAATTTCACAAGGAAGTGACAAGGGAAGACAGAATCATGTGTATCTATGTCAAAAATCTGATGTGGATTCATCAGTTACATAATGGTTTCCTAATCGGCTTATCCCACAAATCAAAGACAGTGAACAGCATGGGAAGAAGGGGGAAGTAAATCTCCTTTTGGCTTACTTCAGAATAATAATCTGAGGAAAAATCCCCTATGGATTTTAATTCTGAAGGACTTTGAAACAAACTACGAATAGTACACTAGAAATTTATATGGCCTTACAAATTACTTCCAATATATTCGCACACAATTTCCCGGGGGCAAGTCTACTGCACAAAAATACTCACATTCTCTGAAACACTATTTCAAGTGAAATTTGTAATGCACTTGAGTAACCAGCTCTAATTCAATCACAAACAAACAAAAAATGCACATGCAAATGGCTCACAGTGAATTTCTGATATTTCTGCAAAATTTATCCTGAACAATTTAAATCTTTAAATGTTTAATATGTTTTTTGTTGTGAATTTACAGAAGTAATTATCTAGGCTGTCTTTTTAATGGCTTCCTGTTAAATCTTTGCATTTCAATGACCCTGTCGCATATGCATATAGGTGTATGTAATATCCTACACTTGCGGAAGTAGATGTAAAAATGGCAACCCAATTCATTCACTTCTCTCTTCTGGTAAATACACCTAGTCATAAGACAACAGCATGAAACAATACTGTTACAACAAACATGATCTGCAACAAACACACAAGATTACAAACAAATTCAAACCCACAGTCAGATTAACAATAGATTAGTCTTCGAAATTAATACCATCCTGAAAGATTACAGCATAGTATCTGTAAAAATTATTCATGAACCTATTTGTTCCAGGAGCAATAGGGGAGTGCTTATTATGCATCTACTAATATTTCGGCAGCAACTGCAGATGCGGTATTAAACTCGACTAGACCCCAAGTACTTAGGTTTGGGGGAGTGCTTAATATAAGTATCTATTAACCCTAAAAGACTCCAAAGCTCCTGTAGGGAAAGCGTCCGCCCAGCAGTAATAAGCAAACCCTTCAGATCACTACACGTCTGACCAGCAGTAATTGAAGTCAATTTTACATTTTTAACAGCCCATCTTACAACATGACCTTTGACCTTAGCATGTGACCTTTGACCTTAGCATGTGACCTTTGACCTTCGCATGTGACCTTTGACCTTCGCATGTGACCTTTGCCCTTAGCATGTGACCTTTGACCTTAGCATGTGACCTTTGACCTTAGCATGAGACATTTGACCTTAGCATAAGACTTGACCTCATCAACAAATTAGGGATCCAATGTTGCACCTATGACTCAAGTTTAATATTTTATTGGTCGGCCAAAATGAGACATTTTCACAACTTCCAAACCAAACATTCATTAGTCCTAAGATTTCAGAGGGTAAATGAGAAAAATAGTAACTTTCTTTAGATACCAAAATTTTGACCACTTCTGGTGAAGTATGGGGTTCTGTGGAGGAGGCTATTAGCGATGGGGCCATGGCCCTTTAATATGATGCTTGCCTATTTGGTAAAAAAAGTATGTGAGAACTAATCAATGATTCTTATCAATTATGGTAGCATATTCAGGTCATTAAACTCAGCCTAGGGAATAAATTGAGACTGAACCAGTACAACTTTTCATAAAAGTTCATAATTCCTCTCTCCCTTGATGGTTCCTAATGGCGCCAATAGTCTCAAAGTTATATTTCCTGTCAGCAGCTAAACCGAAACTGCCAAGTCACAAGAAAAAATAACATTTCATATTTCACTGATCTGACTTCCGATTACCTATAGGGTCGTTTATTGTTTTTCAAAACTTTGCATGATTTGTATCAATTAGGATACAATTTTGACCTTGCATCATCCAGTAATGACATCATGGCTATTCCTGGGCAATATATTTAGTGCTTCATGTAACTAACAAGAGAATTGACTGGACTTGCACTTTGAGCATGGTAATCACAGGATAACCATATGAACTATTAGATAATTTCCTAATTGGTGCACAGTTTTGCCACTTTCACAATTATCACATGTTTCAATTATTTTTCCATCCGTAAACAAAGGTGTTATATTCATTTTGGTCAAAACAAATAAAATAATCAAATGGAAGGGAAAACATGATGAGTATTCATTGCATACCTCTATGTGTAAATGGGATAGAGCAAGTTATTCAATTTAGAAAGTTAAAAGTTCAGTGTTGGTTTTAGTCATCATTAATCCTTCGAGCACGCAAGAGATTCAAAGATTAGTATTTGTCAATTTTTGTTTCAAAAAGGTCAAAATTATTTATTTTTCTTGGGCATATTCAGAATCAGCAAGAAAAATGCATTTAAATGAGTCATAACAAGTCCAATCTTTGTTGGCTTTTTTTTAGATGGCTTCCCAAAAATTGTGTTACTCGGACCGCTAGCATCGCCTGTCGTCGCGGTTTGTTCCAAGTTTGGTTCCAATTGAACTTCCAACTTTTTAATCGAGGTCAATTTTACATTTTCATTTTACAAGTTGACCTCACATGATCTTTGACCTTGGTATATGACCTTTGACCACATCAACAAATGAGGGATCCCATATTGCACCTATGATCCAAGTTTGGTTTAAATCAAGTATACAGATATCACAGGCAAATGTTGACCCTTTTTCACAACAGACAACAACAGACTACAGGCAACACAATGACCAGCAAACATTTGGGATGCCATCTCTAAAGCCAATAACTTCATGAAGTTATCCAAGATTGGCCAGGGTCGAAAGGGTTAAGTTGAAATGACCTGGTTGCTACTAAATAGCATCTTCTCCTAGGGTAAACAGTCAGGTATAGGCCTAAATAAATTGTGTTTTTTTCATGTGTGATACAAAATCTCAAACCTATTTCCATCGCCATTTAATTGCAACAAATTTATAGAGAAAAGCAGCTCAAGTGGGTAATAATATTACATAATTAAAAATCCTACAAATGAATGTTCTACCAACTGAACTTAAAGGCCGGTATTCACAAAAGTTAACCCACGATCATGGGTTAAATTCATGTTATTCTCTATGGGATATTTAACCCAGGGTTAAAATTAACACTGGGTTAAAGTTAACCTGCTTTCGTGAATACCGGCCAAAGAGTAACTGCTATATTGAAAGAGGCTTGGCTGCCATTGTCTGATAGTAACAGGTGCCCCATCAAAATAGCATAGTGATAAGCACATTAAGGCCTGAAATATATCATTGTGCTTTGACATCAAAACTTTTAATTGTCAAAATAATAATTTGTTTTCACATTTGCATATGAAATTGTAAATTGTATTTGGAAGCAGTTGAGTCCAGTTTAAAGCAAAAATACTAGCAAATTTTTGAAAAGCACATCCATTTTTTCAAATTTTTTGGAAAGTTATGTTGGTGATTGTTGAAAAAACCCATACCTGTGAAAATTATTGCTCAACAAGTTGGTTCTCGAACCACTAGTGTTGCCTTCTTTAATGATCCACCTTTCACTCGCTCCACAAGTTGACCTATAATAATCTATAAAGGTATGTGACCTTTAACCCTACCATAACATGCAAGTCTCTATGGTGCAACTATGATGTGAGTTTGGTGGCAATTGGAAGAATTCAAAAAAAGGTTAACCAAAACTTTAACACGCACATATACATACAGACACACACATTTGGATTAGTGTGCGTCTCCCTACAATAGTGCAGGTGACACAAATATGTGTATATTTGTCGTAAATGAAGGGATTTTGTTACTCTTACTATTAATTTGTTCCTTTACACTATACTAACCCTAGCCCAGCTAAATCTCACCAAAACTCACTGTGTTAATTGAGAAAAATGCACTAAGTCCAGAAAGTGGCGATGACGTCATCAAACCAAGACTCATATGGGCATGAAATCGCTGGCCGGGCCAGCGACACCGCCGTAGCGTGCTATCCCGGGTCATTGGGCTGGGGCCCGAAGGGCCCTGGGTTCGAATCCCACCCGAATTTGCGACTTTTCTTGTTCCCCTCTTCCCTCACTCCTTCAGTTCCTCCCGGGAGATAGGCTAGAAACCGACGTCAGGGTTTAAATCCCAAATGAAGTATTCTCAAGACAATGAAAAAAAAGACAATGAAAAAAAAAACACAAACAAATAAATAAACATTGGAGTTTATCTTCTTTCCAATATCTGATCGAAGCACTTTACAGTAAATACCCATTGAGCACCACTTATTTAAAAGGCACTATCAGTGATTTGCTAGATCAGAAAATAAATCAAACTTCAGATTTTTACATGTGTCTGTATATCCTAATATACCTCCACAAGCGATAGGACTGAAAGCAACCTAATAAGGATAAAATTTGATACTTTAGCCATTACTGCCCATACCGACATTTACTGCAACATGCAAATTATGATGTTTCCTTCTTTTTTGTCAATTTTCACTTGGAAAAAATACCTTATTTAGATACTACAGACTTGTCCTTCACTTTTAAGTACTCCGTAAATTGAAATATGTGAGACTCAGACTTCAGCAAGATACTGGACAACGCCCCAAGGAGGAGCCAAACGGTCAGGGATCAATGGTGAACCGTTGATGTGGTCGAATTTAGTCTTGCAGGGCTTCCTTAGTTGCTTGAAATGATGGTATAATTGATGCTTTGAAGTTGTCGAATAGAATTATGGTTAGTTATGGTGTGTGGTAAACAGTTACAGTCCAGGATGGTTTGGGTACAACAGGAGTGTTTATAGCAGTCTTTATTTGTTGAGATTGTTAAATAAGAATCCGGAGGATGATGCAGTGATTGACGAGTAATGGCTGTAGGAGGTTTCCGATGGGCCAGGGATATGTGGACCCAGTGTTTGCGTGTTAAATAAACGTCTAAAAGTCTAATGTTCCTTCTGATGGTAAGTGGTCGAGTCTAAATCCTTCACCATTGGGTGGCACTTCCTGGCGTTGTAGGTTGTATAATCGCTCAAGATCAAGTGCTGATCTTTTTTGGCACTGCTTCAAGCTGGTTGGTGTTCTTTTTGGTATGTGGGTCCCAGACGGTAGAGGAGTACTCGATCAATGGTTGGACAAGTGATTTGTATGCGTAAGTTTTGTGATGTATTAACATGAGTAAAGGTTTTCTTAATGAAACCTAAAGATCTAGTAGCTTATGCAATCTCCTGTATGTTGTAGGTCGCAGTTCAGCTTATTCTGAAATCAAACGCACAGATAAGTGTGATTTTCTACTGTGGACAGTTCGTCACCCCGAGGTTCTGTAAAATGCTTTGGAGACCTTGAGTGTGTTATTCTCATAACAAAGCATTTTTTGATTACATTTCACACTCTTGCACTTTCTCTCACACTCACCAAGTGTGTTTAAATCGTATTGTAATAGGTCTGAGTCTAGGTTATTTTTGATTTCACGGTAGATGACGCAGTCGTCTGCAAATAGCGTACGGACGATTGAATGTTGCTTAGGAGGTCGTTTATGTAGACCAGGAACAGCAGCGGTCCAAGCACCGTACCCTGAGGGACGCCAGAAATACTTCCAGACCAGGCCGTTTCCGCAGCCGACGGGACAAAACTTCGGGTACGATGCCTGAGAAGGCTGCTGATCCAGGTCAGTGTTGAATTCTGTATACCGTAATTGTGGATTTTTGATATAAGTCTGTTGTGAGGGAAGACGTCAAAGGCTTTGAGAAATCCATTATGGAACCATTTACCTGGGACTTACTGTCGAGAGAACTTGCCAGGTCTTGTACTCTAAGAATGAGTTGTGTTTCGCAAGAGTGCCTTTGACGAAAAACCAGTGTTTTTTGTGAGGATTGTGGTGTACATGTAATGGTATGATGTTCGAATGTATGATTGTGTGGAGAATTTTGCTGCAAATGGAAGTTAAACTGACAGGGGATAGTGGGATGCCAAAGTTCTATCGCTTTTTTAAAAGGGGGGGAAAGGTTTGCACGTAACCAAGAAATAGGAACCTCCCCCGTCTAGGATTTCTGAAAATAAGAGTGAGAACAGGGGCAAGTTCTTCAGCTGCAATTTCATGAATTCTACGGGGGGAAGGGATCTCTTCTCTTTTTTTGTTAACTTAGCTTTTTCCTTTACTTTCATCTTTTTCTTCTCTTTCCCTTCTTTTCTTTTTTTTTTTTTTGTCCGGACAGATGATTGTTGGTCGAGATATTAAGAAGTTTGAGAACACCATCAACAGGAAATAATTAGATCAGGCATGGGGAATACTAGAGTTGCCCCATGGAGGTATATCTAAATGTTCTTGTGTAAAAACGGAACAGAAAACTGGTCATTTAGGATTTTGGCTTTGCGTTTGGTTATCAAGCTCTAATTTGCCATTCTGTTGAGGGCAGGAAGCCAATGGTGTCAATTTGAGGCTTTTGATGAAACTATAAAATATTCTTGGATGACTCGGAGCAAACATTTTTTATGTACCCCTGTATGGTCCTTGTCAATTTGTGGGTATTTTTCCTAACTGTGTGAAATGCTAAAACTTGTGGGGGGGGGGGCTTGTGTTAAGTCGGGATGAGTGTTGTAAGCACGTTGTTTACGTTTTGAAAACGTTTCACCTTTTTGTTGATCCATGGTGAAGTACATAAAGTTTGTGAAATTGTCTGGATGGAATAAATAAGGGCCATAGCTTTCTAAAATGGCTTTCGGGAACTCCATCATATAAATGGAAGTAACCACGGATTTCATTAGTAGTACTAGCATTGGAATTGATATAAACTGCAATCTTAGCCAGAGTGTTGGAAACACTGTATAGGCCTACTTCAAAATGCCCCCCTCTTCCCCACCTGACAATGTTGAATCCTGAAATTTGTTCTTGCACCCTACAAGAACCCAACATTGATTGGTTGGGATAGGGAGGGGGGGATGGTAGAGAATGCTCCAAGCCTCCCACCCCAAGGTTGCCTGGGAGTTCCTATATATCTCTTTAAGCGAAATACGGCAAATAATCGGGACAAAAAGATCAGTCGTGTTCCAACACATTTGGGCTAAGGATTGTGTTGCAAAGTGAAAAAATAATCATCTATTTTACATTTGCCCTCATAACTTCTTATTTAGGACAGCTATTACAACGAAATTTCAGATGCCCATAAAATAAACATAATGGCTTAGTCATGCATGAAAATGAAATCAGCGGTAAGCTTAGGGAGTGGTCAAATAAAAATGTACTCGGAGCATATTTGAGCTCAAAGTCTCCTATAGACAGGAAAAAAGGCTTGAATTAGTGGGTGTTATTTACTAAATGATAAAATAAATAGTAAACGCATAATCAATAAAATTCATTGATGTCTACAGGAGCAATATATTACACGTGACTACTCAATGTAAGCAAGACAAAACTCCAAAATATTTCATGGCGCACCTTCTGCATTGGTATAATGAATATAGCATGAATTAAACAGTAGTGGAGTTCATGTGGGAGAGATGTGATGATGATGACGATTGATGATGGATGACGATGATGATTGAGACGACGATGACGACGACGGCAGTGTGCTTTCCGCGCTACAAAGGGTTCTTTATTTTTTTTGTGTTTAACAACTTAATATTGAATTCATAAGTGTAAATATTTACAATAAATTAAAATTTAGAAGACACGTTAAGTAGAAAAAATGAAAATTTTTAACATGTTAAAACGTTTATATGGTTCCGCGGCTTTATATACATAGGGTGAGCTTTAAAAAACCCATATTCAATGAAAAGTAGCTGAATTCCAAATGGCAGGACTTGCTCTCTAACCGCGAAACTCCCGCTTATAAGGCGACGGTCTTTAACCTCTAAGCCAATTCGCTCTTACATACGTGATGATGAGGATTGATGATGATGATTAAAGGCATCTATACACACGCCAAGATAAAGTGGGTAAAGCTCTACAAGTTTTACTGAAAACAGTTGTAAAACAACCACATTGTTTCTAAGTGAAGTGATCCTTTATCAACCGATTCGATAATTTCACCTTGTCCCGGACAACGATAATCAAACAAAGTTAACAAAACTTTAACCCGCACATATACATACAGACACACATTGATTAGTGTGCGTCTCCCTACAATAGTGCAGGTGACACAAATTAGGTGTATATTTGTAGTAAATGAAGGGATTTGTTAATCTTATTACTTGAATTTGTCCTTTACATATCTAACCCTAGCCCTAGCTAAATCTCACCAAAAAACCTCACGTGTTAAGTGAGAAAAATGCACAAGTCCCAAGAAAGTGCGATGACGTCATCAAACTGAGACTCATATGGGCACGAATTGCTGGCCGGGCCAGTGCCACCGCCGTAGCGTGCTACCGGGTCATTGGGGGGCCTGGCCCGAAGGGGCCCTGGGTTCGAATCCCACCCGAATTGGCGACTTTTCTTGTTCCCCTCTTTCCTCACTCCTTCAGTTCCTCCCGGGAGATAGGCTAGAACCGACGTCAGTTTAAATCACAATGAAGGATTCTCAAGACAATGAAAAACAGACAATGAAAAAAAAAAACACAACAAATAAATAAACATTGGAGTTTATCTTCTGTTCAATATCTGATCGAAGCACTTTACAGTAAATACCCATTGGCCACACTTATTTAAAAAGGAATATCCAGTGATTTGCTAGCTCCGAAAAAAAATCAAACTTCAGATTTTCAGGTGGTCTGTATATCCTTAATTACTCCACAAGCGATAGGATGAAAGCAACCTAATGCAGGATAAAATTGAGCTTTAGCCCTTATGCCCATCCCGACATTACTGCAAACATGCCAAATTATGTGTTTCCTTCTTTTTTGTCAAGTTTCACTGGAAAAAAAATACCTTATTTGATATACAGGATTGTCCTTCACTTTAGCTATCCTGTAATTGCAAATATTTTGAGATGCAGACTTCAGACAAGATACTGGCCAACGCCCAAGACGGAGCCAAACGGTCAGGAACTGGTGAACTGATGCTGTGGTCGAATTTTAGTCTTGCAAGGGCTCCTAGTGCTTTGAAATGATGGTATAGTGCTGCTTTGAAGTTGTCGGAATCAGATATGGTAGTTATGTGTGGTAAACAGTTCCAGTCCCGGATGGTTTTGGTACAAAGGAGTGTTTATAGCGTCTTATTTGTGAGATGTTAATAAGAATCGGATGATGATGCGTGATTGACGGAGTTACTGCTGTAGGAGGTTCCGATGGGCAGGGATTAATGTGACCAGTTTGCTTGATGAAAAACGTATAAACGTCTAATTTTCCTTCTGATGGTAAGTGGTAGAGCGTCTAACTCATTCACATCTGGGTGGCACTTCTGGCGTTTTAGTTGTATAATCGCTCAAGCGGAAACGTGCTTCTTTTTTTTTTTTTTAATATTTTTATGTTTTTTTGACAAAATTGAATTTCATCTTTTTTTGGTATGTGGGTCCCAGACAGTAGAGGAGTACTCGATCAATGGTCGGACAAGTGATTTGTAGCCAGTAAGTTTTGGGTGATTTTACATGAGTAAAGGTTTCTCTCAATGAAACCTAAAGATCTATTTAGCTTTCATGCAAATATCATGTATGTGCTGTTCCAAAGTTCGCTTATTGAAATAGAAACGCCCAGATAAGTGTGATTTTCTACTGTGGACAGTTCGTCCCCCGAGTGTATGTAAAATGCTTCGGAGACCTTGCGGGTTGTTATTCTCCGAACAAGCATTTTTTTAATTTAAATTTCATTTGCCACTTCTCTTCCCAGCTCACCAAGTGTGTATTAAACTCTTCTTGTAATAAATGAGTATAGGTTTATTTTGATTTCAAGGTAGATGACGCAGTCGTCTGCAAATAGGCGAACCGACGAGTGGAAGGTTGTTAGGGAGGTCGTTTATGTAGATCAGGAACAGCAGCGAGTCCAAGCACCGTTACTGAGGGACGCCAGAAATAACTTCAGACCAGGTCGATTTCTCGCCGCCGACGACAAAACTTCTGGGACGATGGCGGAGACCAAAAACAAAAAAAAAGCTGGATGATCCAGGTCAGTGTTGAGTTCTGTATACCGTAATTGTGGATTTTTGATATAAGTCTGTTGTGAGGGCCGACGTCAAAGGCTTTGGAGAAAATCCATTAGGAACCCTGTCTCCTGGGACTTCCTGTCGAGAGAACTTGCCAGTTATTGTACGGTAAGAATGAGTTGTGTTTCACAAGAGTGCCTTTGACGAAAACCATGGGGTTTGTCTGGAGGATTGTGTGTTATTTAAATGTTTATGAGTTAGAATTATGATTTGTTCCGAGCATTGACTGCAAATGGAAGTTAAACTGACAGGGCGATAGTTGGATGCCAAAGTGTCTATCGCCTTTTTAAAACTGGGGGAAATGTTTGAAACCCCACTTAACCAAGAAATAGGAACCTCTCCAGTCTAGGGAATTTCTGACAAATAAGAGTGAGAACGGGGCAAGTTCTTCAGCTGCAATTTCAGAATTCTAGAAGGGATCGCGTCCGGACCAGATGATTTGTTTGGGTCGAGATTATTAAGAAGTTTGAGAACACAATCAACAGAAATTAATTTTATCGGCATAGGTGGAATATAGAGTGCCATTGGAGGTATATAAGAAATTTTCGTGTGTAAAAACGGAAACAGAATGGTCATTTAGGATTTGGCTTTGGTCTGTGTGTGAGGTATCAGACTCTAAATGCCATTCTGTTGAGGGACGGAAATCCAATGGGGTCAATTTTGAGGCTTTTGATGAAAAAACTATAAAATTCTTGGATGACTCGGAGCAAAACTTTTTAGTACCTCCTGTATGAGTTCCTTGTCAATTTGTGGGTATTTTCCTAACTGGGTGATGATCATAATTGTGCTTGTGTTAAGTATGAGATGAGTGTGTAAGCACGTTGTTTACGTTTTTGAAAACGTTGCACCTTTTTAGTTGATCCATGGTGAAGTATTAAGTTTGAAATTGTCTGGGTGGATAAGAGGCCATAGCTTCTAACAACGGCTTTCTGAAACTCATATATAATCGAATAACACTGGATTCATTAGCCCAGTACTAGAATTGGATTGATAAAACTGCAATCGTAGCAAAAAGTGTTGGAACACTTTTATCGGGCCTACTTCAAACGGCCCCCTCCCCCCTGGACGAAGTTGAATCCTGAAATTTTGTTCGTGCCACCCTACAAGAAAACCCAACATTGGAATTTTTTTTTGTGGGGGATAGGCGAGGGGTGTATGGCTAGAGAATGCTCCAAGCCCTCCCAACCAAGTTGACATATTTCCTATATATCTCTTTAAGAGACAATACGGCAAATAATCGGGGACAAAAAGATCAGTCGTGTTCCAACACATTGGCTAAGATTGTGGTCATGCCCAGTTTTCAAATGAGTTTTAACCTTCATTGTTCAGCTCTCTGATATACACAGGTCTACGTGAGGTTGCTTTATGTACCTAGGTTTAGTGCTCACGATAACAATTGGGATGCCGTCGTGGTCACTAATCCCAGGCACAACCCATGACCCCCCTCCCCCCCCCCCCCCCCCCCCCCCCCCCCCCCCCCCCCCCCCCCCCCCCCCCCCCCACCCCCCTCCAACAAGAGTAGGGTTAGAGGTGACAGAAGAGATTCCAAAATACTGCTTCCTCCTCGTGGGGGTAAGCACACCTGCTCAAGATTAAAAGTGTTCGCTATATCCAACATTGGTGAGAGAGGTTGACGATACCCACCAGGACGGCATGGCATGCAGAGCCCAAACACATAGGGAGTAAGTCCCCACCCAAAAACATATTTGGCGCATTACTAGATTTTTTATACGTCGAGCGACTCACGGAGGCATGAAGTATTCAGGATCGTGCCAAACTATGGGATCGATAAAATGAGCCAATAGTGATGTCTTTGGTCCCTTGAATTTTAATGATGCCTTGGGTCAGTGGCATACCGACCAGTGGGGCGGGTGGGGGGGAGGGGGGGGGGTGGGGGGAGGGGGGCTGGGGAGTTATCAACTCTGGCTCGAAAGAGCAGCGATGACAGGACCAAAATATGGGCAAAAACTTGGGCAAAATTAAAGTAAAATTTAGCACTTTGTTGCGCTAGGCATACATTTTTAGACTTAACTGGGGCAAATCAGCTGGACGACTTATGAATTTTGCACCCTCTGGCGGGACGTCTTGGAAATTTGCCCTCGAATCATCTGCCTCAGATACCGTGTTTTGGGTGGATCATGATAGTGCCTTTAAAAACCTAGTTTCAACCTCTTACCGTAAAATGGGGGTACTTTGACCTCACTTTTTTTTTCATTTGATTTTTTTTAATGTAATGGAGGTATTGTCTTGGTTGTTATTATATCATAGCACTCGAACATGGGCTTTCCACATAATTTTTTTTCTTTGGAAACAATTTATGTGTGGAAGTTTTTTTGAAATGTGGGTGGGCAAAGTAACCCTCCCATGGGGTTACCTTGGGCCTGCATGTTATAAATCAAGTTTAAACTTGTAATAATGGGGTATGGCAAAATAACTCTCTAACTGGGGTTTCTTTGGCCTTTTAAATTTTAAAAAAAAATATATTAAAAAAAATAATGATACATTTTACCAAACTTCTACTACAATTCTATGACAAGCGAGGATCACAAAAAAGCTTGCGTATAGACTGACAACTTATGTGATTGCAATGCAAGCAAGGTGCACAATAAACTCAATGATTGGCAAGTTTGGCACTTCCTATGATTTTTCTTGTAATAATACTTAATAAACAACAATGTCTCTGTTAATACAGAACTACCAAAGTGACCAAAATTGCCCAAGTTGTTTTGTGCTTATTACGGTGGGCCAAAGTAACCCATTTTTGTCTTTTCTATAAACTCTCTCCTGCATCTGAAAAGGAAACATAAAATAAAAAATAACCTATCAATATTTATCATGGATAAATGACTCTAACAACTAACCCATACCACTTCCTTAATGCAGCACATCGGGTAGTGTCAGTCACAATTTTGCAACTTTTTGTTGTTTGGTTATTCATGCAATAAAAAATATAACAAAAAAATCATGTAGGGCAGGGGTTTGCGTTTTAATCCTAAATATATACAGCAGAAATTCGTAAAGTTAGAACTTTTCTCAAAATTTGACGAACAAACCCTTTTTTTAGGGGGGGGCCAAAGTTACCCTCCAAGGGCCCAAGTACCCCCGTTGGTACGGTACCATAACCCACATGGATCAGTAGAAATAGATTTTCTTTTTGAGAAAATACTGTTAGCATAAATAAACTTTAATCCAGTAAAAAAAGATGTGCTTCAGCAGGCATTGCTTGAGATGCCAGCGCACCAAGGAAATATGTTAGTATACACCAACAACATGAGCAAAAAATAAAAACACAACACACAAGGTCAGGACGCGTACCACATTTCACATGTGTCAATTTCTTTGGACGCAAATAGCTTGTGTTGGTAGAAAGGGTCTCAGTAAGCTGTTTGCAGTAAACGAAAATATTATTAACCCTTAGTCTACTAATTAGTCTACTAGTTAATTCTTGCCCATAATTTAATGTAGTTTAAACAGTATGGGGGATGAATGTGTCTTAAACTTAAGACACTAGCAGTGATCCATCCAAACACCCAAACAGGTTCAAATATTTGTAATTGCAGTAGTGTCTAAAAGCTGAAGGATGAGTCTCTACCCTTCGAAAAAAGGATTTTTCCAAAATATGAAAAATGACAAATATACTTCAAGTTTAAAACTTGATATCTTCTGGTGGGTTAAGAGAGATTTGCACAGTACTTTTATGGGGAATAAGAGGCAAAAGTCTGAAATAACAAGTATGACCTTTGAACTTTGGCTTACAGACCTGCTGTCTAGTGCAAGTTAAGGTCTGTGGTTTGCAAGTGTATCTAGATAGGGTTCAGGGGTTGATGGGTAATGTTGCAGTTCAACGATATTCCTAGAATCCACAATACAGCGTTCACGGAACACATGTCATCTGCTGTGCGTTTGTGAATGGGGACAAAGGTCACACAACATGTGGACACTACCATAGATATTAATAACAGAGATGTCGTACGCCCGCGTTGAAGAATAGGCGGCCACCGTAAAAGTGTTTTGAAAATTTAAATATCATTACGGTTTATCCTTCGAAAACCCCGCACGCGTACGCGCCTGCGCCGTAACCTGTTGGCCTGGACACGGTACAGTGTTCTATGCAAATGCGTGAATATATGAATAAGTGGTATAACACGTCTATGTAAATCAGGGAATATATGAATAAAATTGGTCACCCCACGCTATGAAATAAGTCGCGCTGTGGAAAATGATGTTTACGGCTTTTGAGCTGGCGTTTGCTATCTAGTGTTATAAATAGTAATCTGTGACACTACAAAAAGGACAAAATTATTCAAGTGTGATGAAAATCAATTCCACATGTGGATATAATCAGTAATTTGACAATTCTGGACCTTTTGTGGCCAAAAACGTCACAGAAGACATGAAAAGGATTAATATGCTGTGGGTTTGACCGACTTACAGTATTTATGGCCGTGGGCCATCACTTGACCTCATTAATGATGCACTGATACGGTTTAAAACATCTTTTGATTCATGATGAACTCCCACTTATAATATTCAAAAATTACATTTCTACCTGCAGGGAAACACTTATGTAAAAAAATTATCAAAATTTCAAATGTAATTTACATATGGTCACAAAAATATTGGCCAGAAACCAAGACATTGTCTCTATATTATGATGGATGCTCAACCAGATTAATTGATTATAGAGTAAATAAGATTATTTAACCTACTCTATATAATTAGCTTTATGTCCCCACACATGCTTTTTTATAGCTGTCACCGTCACCCACCAAAACTAGCCTACTTGAGACCTTTGTCAGGGAGGTCACAGCTCTCTGGAGAGAAAGGTCTCCTCATAAGAACAGCTACATCATAACCTGAGCTGAAAAATACCTATAATAAACATGCAAACAATTGTGCTAAAGCTCAGTGAGAGAGAAATGGCTCAAATGTTTAAAAGGAACTCTCTTTCTTCTACTGGTAAGGAAAACTGCCAGAGAATGTTAAAGCACTAGTAGGTTCAGTAGCAGCTGGCAATGGCGGGTAACCTCCTCCCCTTGTATGGAATAACACACCACCAATCTATAAATGTTACTGGCAGATCCATCAAAAAAAAATATCCCGAACAAAGCTAAACAATGTGTGAGATTCATCCACACTTCAACACAAGAAACCACTTAAATAAAAAAAAAAATAAAAAGACCCTCCCTCTTCCTCATCCTCGACACAATCCTGAACCTTCGCCCACCCCTACCTCTCCCCGTAGCCTCTTCGTCCTACCTTCCTGCTACCGACCGTCCCTGTCCCTCCATTTGTCCCACCATCCTTACCCCACTACATACTATCTCTGTATCCCGCTAATTATCCTCCCCCTTGCGGCTTTTTTCCCTCCCCCAGCACTCTCCTCTCCCACTCCCCCCATTCCATTCTTACCACCACCCATCTTCCCTTCCTCCTTTTCCTCCATCCTTCCATCTTCCTCAAGACGGAAACATCCTTTCTGCCAATTTTCCTTACCTCCCTCCATCCCTACCACCCGCGGCCCCTACGCGCCCTACCTCAAATTACCTACCGGCCACCATGCGTTTCTCCTCCTCCCTCTTACCGTTCTTCCCGTTCTCACAGCCCGTTTGCCGGCTGCTTTTTGTTCGGTCTGAGCGCTAGTTGGCGTTAGCCTTCTTTCTCGACTCTCCACCCTTGCTTCAATACATTCTTATCTCCACTTTCCTTTCCCCACATTTCCCCATTATCCATCCCCCCCCTCTATTTCGTCTCCCACATCCCCCCCCTTCCTACTTCTCTCCCTCCCTGACTCCCCAGCCCTCTGTGTTTCCCCTCCCTGGCTCTCACTTTTCCAAAAAAAAAAAATGCGCCGTTCATTCTAAACGAAGTGATGTGTCTTGGTTATCTATGCCTTGCAAACTTCTCACTCCCCATATTTACCTTCAGTCACTGAGTCATAAGGAGGAGGAAATTTACAAGGTATATGAGGTCATTGCTACAAAAAATCAGGAATGGAGTGCGTACTACATAGAAAATTTGTGATACTTTCTGCAACATACACAAAGAGCGAAAGTTCACTACAGCTGAGACAAATCATATTTCATCATAAGGTCGGACCGCTCCTTACTCACACACTAAAACTATCACACACACACACCACACCCACACCACACAATCCCCACCACACATTGCTTGCATCAAAATTGCATCAAAAGAATCGAGATTGCAATGCAGTTTATTCCATTTTAACAAACTACCAAGGAAAAGATTCTGTAGTGGACCTTTTGGAAAGAATTTCTTTTGTGTTAGGTCCTGAAAATATATTGCCATACAAGTACAACCACACACGTATGCTTTTAACCCTCACCTACCTGAGCCATTTTGTTGTAACAAAAACTCCCCAAGGGGGGGGGGGGGGGGAAAACCCCCACCCCCGTGATTTTTGTTACTGAACATCAGATTCCTGTAAATTTGGTACCAACAGGATAGCTTAGGTTTGTCTTTCCACTGGTTTCAAATTACGTACCAACATCCCCATATTATTTAAAACTTTCTTTAGGCAGGGTAGCCCCTTCAGTGCAAGCCACTGATTTCCAAGGAGGCCCTGCACTATATACACAGGTACAGAATGACTTATACAGACATTACAATAAGATAAAAAATAATAAAACCAGAACAAAATCAACTAAGCAATGAGTATAATGAAACTATAGCATCTACAGTAGTACAAAATATGTTTATGTGGGATTTACAAAATGTATATTGCTTTAAGCTGAGATAGCTCATTGTATTATAGTTACAGCGGATCTCAGAAGGAAGATGGTCCAATGTTTGCTCTCATATGGAACGTACGTTTCCTTGCTATTAGGTTCAAAGGTGGTTCATACAAAGAGTTTGTGGTTTGACTTCTGGTACCTTAAAATGAATGAGTGCATAAAAGTGAAATGAGGGAAAGGTAACCTGGGGCAAGACCTTTGAAGCCATTTAAAAATAAGCATTGCATATGGTTATACAACCGATAATTAAGTTTGTTACACTGCAGTGTACACATCGAGTCTTTAAAAAGGAGTTCTATTGTCTGCTGATAAAATTATGCGAGCTAATCTATTTGAAGAAATTGAAGTGGTTCATAGATCGTTATTACAGTTAGACCAGACAGGGATGCAATAGTAAAAAGTGGCATGACAATGAATTTGCAAGCATAATAAGAGTATCTTTTGGAAGAATAATATTTAAGTCTTCTTATAACACCACAAGTTTAGAAGTACATGCAGACATTTGATTGATATGATCACACCAAGACATCAGAGGATCAAAAATTACACCAAGATATTGAAACTGGTCAACCTTTCAATAGTATCAATACAGTGCAGAGAAACCTTTGAAATTAGTGCGAACATGAAATGTACCAAATACCATAAACTGGTTTTCTTGGCATTCAAAGTGAGTTGTTATCATCAAACATTTGAGGAAATTTGTTAAGTTGATGAAGTTCAAATTCAAGAGTGTGTGGATTGTAGAAGTAAAAGAAGTGGTATCATCAGATAATAGTACATTACAGTTAACATCTATTGAAAGATATTGACAAAAATGAGAAAAAGAAGAGGGCCAAAGTATAGAGCATTGGGGGAGTCCAATGTGATATGTTTGAAGTCACCCCCCCCCCTAAAGAGTAGAATTAATGTTGACTGCCTGAGTTCTGTCACTAAGGTAAGATCGAAAACCATTTAAGTGCAGACCAGTAATACCATTTTGTGAAAGTTTATCAAGGAGAGAGCATCGGAACGCTAGTCAAAGCCTTCTGAGGTCAAGAAAAAGGCACCTGTGCACGACCCTCATCCATTTTCAAAATAAAATCCTGAACTCAAAAAGTAGTAGCTGTGGAATGATTAGGCACGAAAAACCTGATTGGTTATCAGAGAGAAGGGCCCATTGTCAAAAAGGTACGAATACAATGATTGTGACAGCTCTTTCCATGATTTTAAAATAAGTGGCAGGAACGGGAAATGAGGTCAGGTAGTTACCACATATGATTTGTCACCAGTTTAAATTATAAGGGTAACTTTGGCTTTTTTCCATTCTGCGGAAAAACGAGTGTGTAAGGAAAGGTTGCAAAATAAAACAAGAGAATTCTTATATAAGGCGCAGCCAGCTTTAGAGTTTTATCACTGAAAGCATAACCTGGAGACTTATTATTAGCCATATCACATATTTGCTTAAAAAACTTGAAGAAACGTTACAGAAACTGAAAATAGAATCACCAGTACGATTAAAAATCCTATTTGTAGGTGAGGTGCTGTCTGACTTATGCGCATCAGAAAATTATCTGCAAGAGAAGAAAACCAATAGAAGGAATAGTTATTAAAATCATTAGCAGTATCTTTAGCTGAGGATGTGAAACCATCATCAGTCTTAACAGAATGGGAAGTAGCTGATGCTTTGTTAGGTAAACAGCTTTTTGAGAGTAGACCATAATTTTTTGAGTGTTGACATTTTCAGCAATAGAGCAGAATAGAATCTCATGTTTAGAAGTGACGCATATTGTTGGCTTTATTGCGATAAAAATTTAGCCATAGGCCAATCATGGCGGCTTCATGAGACTATGCGCTCTAGCGAAAAAAAGAGTAACGTCTTTGCTAACAGTCAGAAATTCACTAGTGATCAATCTGGTGAGAGCCTTTCATCGTTTTTCCCTGACTGGAGCATGAGCATCACGGCTTTACAAAATAAATCTTTCCAAATACTCCAAGCAATATCAACATCATTACAAGTATGCACTTGATCCAGTTAATATTTCGAATAGTATTAACAAAGGTCACTCTCCATTAAAATTTTTATAGATCTTGTCTTAGTAATTTAGGGATGGCTTAATCTGCGTAGGTAATTTCCGCCACAAAATAAATAAGAATGATCACTAAGACACAGACTGTGAACACCAGAGCTAGAAATTGTTTTGGTCGAGATACAAAAGCAAGATCAATAATTGGCTTCCTCTTTCAGTAATGCGTGTATAGTCCTTAATCAGTTGAGTGAGCTGGAATCGTTAGAAATATTAGTACCTTTTTAGCTGGAGACGATTTACAAATATCAAGATTAAAGTCACCTTACAATAATACTATCATCATAAATAGAAGCACAATTTTGACAATAGAATCAATTTTTGTCAACATAGTCAGCTGTAGCATCAGGAACACGATAGACAGTGCCTAGAATAATTGGTTTAATTTGAAAAAAACAAATTGATTTCAAATTCCACAAAGCTTCAACATCATAATGAGAAGATCATGCTTCTTTGAAATAATTACATTCTCCTTAATATAAAGTCAATACACCATGATTTTGGTATTTCTATCAATTCTACAAAATAGTATATCAATTTTAAGTGCCACTGTCATCAATATCACTGGAAAGCCAAGTTTCAGTTAAACAAAGAACATCCTATTTGTGCTGTTAAGAAAGATATTTAAGTAATCAACTTTGTTTCTGTAAGCTTTTTTTTTTTTTTTTTTTTTTTTTTAAACGGGGGGGAATATTGAGGTGTGTGATCGTTAATCCCTTGCCAAGTGAACAGTAGATCAATATAAATGGTTCATCACAGAAAGGAAGCAAGTGCGGATGTCCTAGAAACAGGAATTACACCAGTATTGTTAGCATATAATCAATAGTTACAAAGTAAACCTGAACGGATAAGAGAAACTGAATTATGATACTTGCTGTGTTGGCTCTTCATTTACAGAACACATAACCACATACATGTGCACATGTATTTGTATTTTCAAGAACAATACCCACAGACATGTATACCCATAGTGGATGTCATATGCGAGAAAAAGTATGAAAAAGACTGTATATAGGGTGGAAAATTGATATTGTTCAAATTTTAGTGGAATCAGAAAACATGATAGCACTAAATACTCATTAGATAAAACTAGTTCATTTCAAGTAGAGCCAAAAACACCGCATGAAAATCGGATATTCCTACTTTTTGGCAAAATTGAATTTTCCCCTAATCTACCACTGTGGTCTATGAAAGTGTTACAGTGTTGCTGACATGCAAACTTTATGACATCATTTTGACATAATGGTAGGCATGTTAATACTCATTTTGGATCAAGTGAAGAAATGTTAGGACAATAGATATCTATTGCTACCAACAGCAAGTGTCGTGAATATACTGTGTTGTGCCAAAATGTCACAATCTACATTTTAAAGAATTTGCACCAACAAGGGGTAATCAATGCATTTTATCTCAAAAATTCAATTTGTTGTTCCTACATAAAGGTACCTAAAGTTTTGTTAAATGTGTTATTATAATAAAAATGAAGTGTTTAGGTTTCCAGGTTTCGGCTGGTCTCCTGAATAGCGTATTCTGAATAGGTACGAGTAGCAGGCAGTTTAGATGCCATGCGCAGGTACAGTGCACTCTACTTAAGATCAAATTCCAACAAAAGTATGTGTATGGCATCTCAACTGTACCAATGATTTGATTTTATTTTCATGATGCAGACAAGTAATTTATTTCATTCAGATGTCACCATCATCACTTACATTTTGGGCAAAACTTGTCATAAATAGTAAATTAATCCTGGTGCGAGTTAAATAACTCCCAATGAGAACTATGCATTACAGTCCCTACAAAACTCTCTGACCAGCAATAGCATAGTCAGGTAGCCAATGGGTCCAACATGGCATGACGTAAAATTGAGTATGGACACAATTTTTCTGCTGAAAATGATAGATCAGGGTGTGTAGAATAAGAATCTGCAGGGTGCACTGGGCATCTTGAGCTTTGAGAAAATCCAAGATGGCGTCGCCATCCATAAATTATAATTATCTATTCAACCCTGTATTTTCAAACTATGGAGTTACTAGATCTACTATAGACCCATAAACAATGCATGGCACTGTAAATTGAGTCATACCTCAAATTCAAAATGGAAGCCAAACTAATAATTTTAAAATATGCCAATAACAGAAAATACCTGCGATATAAAAAATAAACACGAAGTACTTAGATTATGTGTAACCACAACTAAATGTATTCTTGATACTTTTAAAGTTGTGTAAATGAAGTCAAGATATGGCAGCCAAAAACGTGTGAATATCTTAAAAAACTACTTGACACAAAGTCTAAATATTACTTCAAAGTATACATTGTGTCAATGAACCACTTGAAATGTACCTATGATCATAGCCAAGTGATACCAGGTAAATACAGGAAAATAAAACTGGGTCAAATATAATGAGTGCAATATATGTGAAAAATGTAATTCCCATGGTATTTTTGACAACTTGCACCATATTAGTTTTTTCGAGTTGGCGCATTTAAAACAAAGTGAAATGTATGTTGTACATTGGTTACGATCAAAGGTACATTTCTAATGTCATTGACACAGTGATTTCGATTTTTTGAAGGCTGTAATACTAAAATTGTTGCAAGTATTTTTGAAAGATGTTCCCGTTTGGCTGCCATATGTTGACGTCCATGGTAAATTTTAAAAGTACAGAAATACATAAAAAACAAAATTGTTTTGTGTCTAGAACATAACCTAAATACTTCTCGTCTATGTTTATCGCAGGTATTTGCGGTTATAGGTCATATTTGAAAATTATTGGATTCGGCTGCCATCTTGATTTGAAAGTATGACTTAATTTTACTGTTAATTACGTTATCAGGTATTATTTCAGTTAGACATGCACTGTTAACTTAAGACGTAATTGTGCACTCAAATAATAATAGACTTTGACCTAGATCTAATTACTTCTCTTGAGGCTCGGGGTGTTAACTGATATAGGCTTGAAATACAAACAGGAAGAACCACCTAGTTTAGGAAGGGGGAAACTAGGGTCAGGGACAGGTCACAAAAGAGATTAGGGGAAGCCCATTTCCCCTACCCTAGGCTATGGTGATGGATTAATTTATGTCCTGGTTTTAATAAATAGACATGTCTTAATTGATGACACAATGTGACAAGAGTATTAATGTCTGTGTAAGAGTCCACCATTGTCAGGATAAAGTAAAGGGGTTTTTTTGTTTTTTAAACCAGAATGTCTTTATATCAAGAATAACCCACACAAAGAAATTTTCTACAGGGAACTGCAGGTTCAGAAGAAACAACTCTGAGGAAAAGAAAACCTTCAAAATGCTCAAAGTCACATCCTTTTCTCTCCCCTGCTTAACTCTCAAATAAATATTGTAGATGCCGCTATGTCTTGTATTGATTTTTTTTATTTCTATCTTTCTTTCTTCTATAATCTTGCTGAAAAAGGGAGAAATTCCCAAGAATATTTGCTATTTGGAGAAATATTTTTGTCATTTGTAATAAGAAATACATAATTGAAAGGAAATTTTGAAATCTTAAAAGAAAACTTTGATTGTTCCTGAAAAATGTGGCATTATTTCCAGCCCTGAATGCTTGCAGATCCTGATCCCAATTTTTGACCATGGTTCTAGCATCACGGCCCGACAACTATTTCAGCCCATGGCAGTGTGGCATCAAGGGTCATAGGGGTAAAAAATGCCTGGTGCGTAGAATCCAAGCAACTAAATGAAAAGCAAATCTTGGTAATGTCAAAATCTACAAGTAATGATACCTTTTCATAGGTCTACATTTTGGGGTCAGAGGCAATATATTTTCTTCCAAACATACAAGGTATCTGCAAAACCCTTCTACAAATTAGATTCAATAAAGATGTTAAGTTGCACATGTGCATCAGCTATGAACGTGTCTATGGGGTACACAGACTTTTACTAATTCCCATTAAAGTACTCAGGAACCTCTGCCCTACCTAAGTGCTGAGAACAAACCTGGTCAATCAGTTGTCCTAACCAAACCAACCAAACTGCAATGATAAAAATAGATTAGATGGGAGCTAAAGAATGGCCCTTCTTCCGCAAAAGGCCAAATATGAAATATTTTCAAATCACTAGTATGTCACATGTTAGAGTCAGTGATCAGGACAAAAAAATCCCCATCATGAGGTTTTGAAGTGACCAGTGGTTCATGGATCAAAGATCACATAGAAACAACCATAAAACATTGCAATAAGAAAATACAGTGTATTCTAATTAATGTCATCTTTGTTGCTAAGCTGTTCTTTCTCCTGCTTTTATACCTAACAGAAGCATAACATGTAAAACACAGGTGATATTCAGGTTAGTTCTCATTCACGTGGGGTGATCCAATCATGGTATGATATGCTCTTTTCTCCTTCATAGGAAGCATAGGCCAGCAAAATCGACTAGCAAATTTTTAAGCTAAATTGGTGCAGCTGTTAAGATGGTAGAAGCAAAAATGTGTAATAAATTAGTCAATAGGATAGTGTACGTTAATTTGGTTGTCCACATTGGGAGACATTTTTGTTCCTAATATCCAAAGAAAACATTTCCTGGGCCTTAAATTTTACTGGTGTAATGAGTAAATATGAACTTTTGATGATACCAACATCTCAATTTTGATGGAGTAAAGCCAGGGGAATGAGGTGTGATTGGGTCATATCCACCTTTAAGTCTGACTCAGAGATTTCAGAATATAATTTTTTAATATATTAAATAAAAATAGTCAACTAGAACTAAAAATAGTCAACTAGAACTAAAGATAGTCACCCTAGAATGATCAATTCCAAAGTTTGAGATGAATCGGATTTTTCGTTTTGATGCAGTAAACATTTAGTTATACACGTGCCATATGATACTGTGTATAACAAAAATTTCCGGACCCGGAATTTTTAAAAGATGTGATTTTCTATATGAAGGACTTCGATTTGAGCTTAGCTATTTCACACAGTTATTATTATATGGACAAGTATTATGTACATGCAAAAAACACAATTTGTTTGAAAATTGAGGGCGCCCTCATCGGAAATCTCTGAGTCATCCTTAAGTTATGTTCCTCTTTGCTTCAAAATGACAGTTATGGCCTCATTGATCTCTGAGCACCCAGAGCAATTGACTTCAATTTGCCTAAGAAACCTTCATTCAACAATGAATTCAAATGCAAGTACCACTTAGATTGTCATCCTCTCCCTCTCTCTCGACAGTTTGTTATTTGTCTAAATACAAAAATAGCACAGGAGGAAATCCACATTACTCACAATGTGGTCACCGTACGTAAAGAGGTCTAACCAGGACCAGAAATGGGGGGAAAAGAAAGAAATAGAGCCTGCAATTTGGCTTGTGATATAACAGTTGCACTGTGTGTTAGATGCATACGGTCTACTGCACCTGAATGACCTGGAGGGGGTTAGGAAGAATTACCACAGAGAAAAACAGGAATATTTTATCTCCCCTTCAACTACTCTGTTCTGTTTTAGAATGAGTTTTTGACGTAATTACATGGACCAAGTTCTTAATCAAGTTTCTTATCACAACAGCCTGACTACACTTAATTTTTTTCAGTTTGAAATAAAACCGTATCAGAATTGCCCCAAAAATGAAGTGCCAGTAATTATCTCTCCTTTCCCATCTTTTTTTTTTCTGCTGAAAAATTTTTTTTGTCAGTTACCACCCAGCCCAAAATTGCATTCTCTAACCTTATGACTTCTTTATCGGTGAGTTCTCGCCACACTACTATCCATTCTGATTTGATCAATTGGATTTATAAAGCATTTCCATCTGCCATCTGAGCTTTATAATGAGCTAAGAACTAGTATTTTTATGATTAGTCCTATTACAATGGGATGATTTATTTACTAAATTTAGTACACTATTTTTTCAAATTACCTTTTACAAGATGAACGCATGCAACATCCAGAAGGGGTGGGGCTTGACAGTCAATCGCACCATCACATTTACGCACATCATGCTTTGAGTATACTTATCTTGTAAAAGGTACTTTGACAAAGATTAAATAAGATGTTCCCAAATATTTACTTCCATATACACACAACTTCAAAACAAAACTAAGGGTAAATAATACCTCAAAGCTTCATACAAGCAATTGAAAACCCAATATTATACTAGAACAGCTTGTAGACCCTCCCCAGTCTTTAAAAACCAAAATGAATGTATGAGACACTGGCACATTTGAAAAATAGTGCACCCTCTAGATTTGTCAAAATTGATATTTCTGCATGGTTATGAAGCTTTTATATACATTAGCCCTCACCTACCTCAATTATTAAGATCAAGCATGCTTATGGGTAAACAGAACGATTTTATAATTAATGTCCCGTGCGCCCTTAATCAGCAGACAACATGGAAATGGCGTGTAACACAGAGTTGATTCTTATGACATGCACCTTGTTTGACCGGTTTGTGACCTTTATTGTTTTAATATCAATGAGTATGAGTCTTTGATATTCATGTAATAGACACATTTGTTAATTACAGTTATAGCAAACTTGAAAGTTAGCCTACAAATTTCCTGGATGTCTTTAGCCTCTTATTAATGTCCCTATCTGCTTTTGGGTATGTTAAATATATCTATTCTTCAAATGGCCTAGACTAGAATTTGCGAGCAAATTGAAGAAATTTCATATTTTCTGAAAATGTGCCAGTGCCGTCTTAAGTGGGAGAGGTTCATTCCTTTGCCCTTTCTACAAGGATATCCCAGCCCAGTTTGAATAGGCCTATATTATAAATTTACTTGCGCTAACCTGGCCATCCATTGAATACCCATTACTTTTTAAACCATTACATGGGAGGGGTACAACATTTTGCCCTTGGCATGACCCTATTCATGTGGTCAAGGCAAGGTCTCTATACAGCCAACACGCAATATAATCAGTTAAAATTGGATAATTATAAGCTCTTAACATAATATCCACTATTCCATCAACTTGTGAAAGATTCGATACCAAACTGAACAGGATGAATAAGTGCCTTCCTAATTACATAATATATACCAGTCTCTGTAGAAAGAAAATCCAATGTGTTAAAGGGGCACTACCCAATTCTGTCTCGACTTCGGCAATCAAACCTAGATTTTGGTATTGCTAGAAAGCCTGCATTTTTCTCATCTGCAAAATCTATTGGCTGAATTCTTTTCCATTATGATGCTACAAGAGCTGAACTATTTGTTTATGTTTACCCAAAAATTATTTGTACAGTGGTATGGGATTATTGTAATATACACAACTACTGGTCACATTAAAATGGCATGTCAGATTCAAATTACTTTTTGGAATTAAAGTATGTTGGCGATGGCCTTTGCTTATGCAACACAGAAAAATATGTTGTAATCAGGTTCGGTGGAGCACCTTTAACATAAAATGTTATGCTTGTGATCATAGAGATCATAGAGTAAAAAAGGCTAGAGGTCGGACGGCCATCTTGAATCAGCGAGCTCACTGGTGGACGCATGGATGTTTACTGGCCAAGCCCATTACACTTAAAACTTTCAGCACAGAAAAATGCACTTTCTCGTTGATTTTGCCAGGCGACCCTCGCTTATAAAATGATCCTTAGATATCCAAGAACATCGTCAGGCATGTGGTTGTTCAGAAAGTTTACTGTCGCATAGAACAAGCATGATGTTTTTTGCAGATTTCCAAAATGGCTTCCAAAATAACTGGGCTATAACATGTTCGTAGTTGCTATGGCAAGTGTGAAGTATTTAGCACAGTAGTAGTGCACAGTTCTAATATTTTATTTAGTATGGAACTTGACCTCCGTAAGTGCAAACAGTGCCGCCCCTGCTCGTCACATTTGTAATTATTGGTAATCAGCGAGAAATAATCGTTTTTGTGCCCATTCTAAATTAACCAGGAACAGTCCAGAGGCCTTGCTTGTGATTAAACATGATTTGATGGGGTACTGCTTAATTTTTGGGCCATCTTTAAAGGGCTAGTACGAATAAAGCATTTTGTGATTAAGCAATTTTTAAGGGGGTACTGTTTGATTTTTTGGGTCACTGCACTTTCTAAAGAGTAGCAACAGGTTTAAAAGACTGATCAGTGATCAGCACTTTTTTCACATTAGAGGGGCAATGATAAATTATAGATGACCAGCTGATTGGCCATTCGGGGAGGGGCAAGAGATGAACTGACAGTCTTGACAACATTAAAAATGGGTAGTCAAGAACTCTACATACGGTATGGCTTAAAACCAAAAGAGAAAGAAAAACCATTAGTACTGCTTTAAAGGTGGTTGTTCCGATTTATGTGTATTGGGTTTCTACTTGATATGAGCGGGGGGCCTGGCAATGCAACAACACCCCATCAAGTACCGTGGGAAAACAAACTTGCGGCTTTTATGGTGACGCCAATAAGCATGTTTGCAAAAGCCCTATTCAATACTGTGCTAATAAAAGTGGTTAACCACTAAAACGGCGGTTTTTGTTTATATCTTGTGGAATGAAATGGATGCAGGGCTGCAATTTAAGGACGACAATGCGAAAAATACGGATTTTCATCTGATTTCAACATTGATACTACTTCCGGGTATATCAACTTCATTCAGGACTTGGGTCCTTGTCGGGATACATTTTTTTGCACCATCTATTAGAATGTTCACTATTAGGCTAGTCCAGGTGAGGTGTGGGCCATTCGTATGAGATACTACTTTTTTTCCTGTTGGAGACCACAGCACTTGAAATCCCTCACTAATACTAGCACCCAATAGGCAGGCCTCATAACATAAAGATTAATCTTCTGATCACAGAATGCATTGTGAAATTAGAGGTATTGAGATGGGCTCATGTCATGTCTGCTTCCTTTTCCAAACTAAATTATAGAACACACTGGTCAAATGCATTGTTCTTAAAGGGGTGTGTTCCAATCATCTTGGTCCACCCCCCAACTTTTTTTGGAACTGTTTTAGTTGATATCAGATGAAAGGCTTATTGTTCTCATTTCTTCCTGAAAATTTCAGCCTTCAAATCCATTTCTTTCCTAAGATAGACACAAAACTACAGTTTAATGGTTAACCATCAATAGCATTAGTACAGCTTGATTACAATATGCATTATTGCTTCTCCCATCAAAACTGTGTGAGTGTATTGCAATTGCCATTCTATATCAATTGAACACAATAGACATAATAATTATTAACATGATCCATTTTCAGTGTAGGAGAAAAGCCTAACGTTCCAGCCTATTTTTTGTTTTTATCAATATCTTCTTACAAATTTTGGCACCAATAACACAATAGAATCAAGTATAGCATTGCAGTTTATTATATTAAAGGCAACACATCAACTGTACCACTTAATTTTCCACAAACTGGTGTGCAAGTCTCCACAATGTGCTCAGTTACTTGTAGTGTGGTCCATGTATCCAATACATATATCACTAACCCCTAACAGTACCAAACAAAACAATGTAATAGTGAGAAAACACACCAAGTCCCGATGTAGCGATTGCATCATTAAATGAGAGCATATGGCACAAAAATCCGGGTGGGGGGCCAATGACACTGGCCGTGGTGTACACGCCCAGTCATGGGACTGATTCAAACAACCAAATTTTGTACGTTTCCTTTTCACCTCCCTCATTCCTTCCTCATCCCTCCCGGAGATGAAGGCAGAAACTGATGGGGCCTTAGAATTAATGCACATGTCTATGTGTTTGTTGGCATTTCTAGAGCTGGAAAAAGCTCAATTCCTGGAACGCAATTTAAATTATCCCTCCAAGATGGAAAATTTCCTTTTCCTTCTTAATAGGCCTATTTCTTTATTTAAAGGTCCAAAATTTCCCCCCCCCCAATTACCAAAATTCCCCAGGAATGTGATTCCCACATTTCCCACTTTTTTATGTGTATATGGACAGTAGAATTGAGATGTGGTGCTTATTTGCATACTGTGTGAAAGCTGAAACTAAGTGGTATTGAATGTGATGTGTACTATTGACAGTGCATTTGGCACTGAACTGTTCATAAGGAAACTTACAGTAATTTAATAACGAGATCTGTGTGACATCTTGTAAGAGCACCCAGTCACAATTGGTCTAAGTGCCAAAAAGCATTGGCCTACCATCTTTAACATTATTTAATAATACATTGTATATCTTCGTTTTTGTTTATTTTTTAAAAGATAACACAGCTAAATCCAACAATAACAAGAATTCTCCAGAACATTTCCATGGTCAGGTGCAGATATTAATCCAAAGTTGTGCACTGGCCGTCAATATCAGTCTCTCCCTTTAGATTTCTACATTTTTTAACCCAAAGGCAAATTATGTACATATATATACATAGCTTTTGAATGAGCTATTTCCAAAGAACACAGCGTGAATTGCATAAAACAAATTAAACCTGTGTATACAAGTGGCCATTTCTTTTCGGTATCAAACTATGTTTGCTCTATTGAGCGTGTCGTGCGCTCCATTTATCAAGTTGGCGTTTTTTCGCTATTGTCCTTGCTCCGCATTGGCAGGTCTATTCACATTTGTGTCCATTCTCTGTTTGAGCTTTAAACCCTCGTTGACGTGCCTTCATACTGCTCTCCCTCGCTTTTTGTATTCTTGGATACACTTCTCGTCGTCATGAGTGTTGACGAGCATACGAGCCCGAATCAAGAGATTTTATTAGCTAAAGTCTCTACAGTTGAAAGTCGCGGCCCAAACCAAGCAGCCTACATGTCAACTCAGTTAAGTCATAGAGTCAGCTTTACTTCTTGGGATCAGTTAAACGTCGAATGGCGACGAAAGAATCTCTGCCAGAAGCTTTGGTCCCAACTTAGTAGACTTCGTCAGAAATTAATTAAGCTCGCCGACCGTTCTCCTCTCGGTTGGGGCAAAACCGTCAAAGAGTATGTTACGGATAATCTTGCCTAGGAAAAAATTTCCGACGATGAAAGAAAAGCTGACTTAGAAAGGTAATATGTTAAATTTCCATGTTGCGTGTTTTTGCTTCCACCCCCCCCCCGCATAAAAAAATTCAATAAACTTATTTTTTTTCTTGTTTTCACTTTATTTGTTGCTTCTTGTTTGTTTTCCTGTTTTCTTGTTTTGGCGTCTTGTATTTTATCTCCCTGCCTAGAAGTATTCTCTTTTGTGTGTTTTGTCTTTTATAATTGCATTTTTGGAATTAGAATTTTTGTCTTTGCTTAATTGGCTTTGTTTCTTTATTTAATTATAATCTATTAGGCCAGAAATCGGTCGGCCAACAGAAATCCGAATCGCAAAGAAGAGGACCAACAGAAGCTACGTTCTGCTCGTTCTTTTCCGTATCCCACTCCTGCTCAGCGTAATTTTCATCGCTTCCAGTCAACCTCGAGCCTTTTTTCCGGTCGACAACAAGAGTTTGTTTTCCATGTGGTATCGCCGCCACGTCCGATCCAATTGCCCTTCCCTCCGTGCAATCAGACATCCAGTTCGTCAGCCACCAATTCCAGGAGTTTCCAACCCCGGACCATCCGCCTAGGGAGTGGGAGTTTTCGGAGATATTTCGGCGCCACTGGATTAATAGGTAAATTAAAGCCTTTCATTAATTTTTGGAGACAATGATTTGAAATCTGTCTAGTGCATTGGTGTATCATGTTTATTGAATCCGATATAAGATACTGTTTGATATCCCACCACCTCCATTTTATGCTAGAAATAACAGATCCAGTCTAGATCACCCCGCTTTGTTAAATCTGCCATTGCGGATTTATTAGTTAGACAATGTGTCGTTCAGGTCTATCACATACCCTATTGTTGTAATCCGTTAACAGTTGCTTGTGGTAAGAGATTGGCCGCCGCCTCGTTTTGCGCCGATACAAATAAAATGTTATTCATCGCCGTTCAAATATGAGGATCTCTCTCACATAGCTCAGGTTCTCGATTCCAATCACGTATTAATTTTTCTTTCGACCTAGAATCTGGTTACCATCATGTTGACATTCTCCCTTGCTCAGCCAATATTTAGGTTTTTTCTCCTGGACCCATCATCGCGATTCAGTTACTAGATTCTATGTTTTCACAGTTTTGCCTTTTGGTCTCAGCAGCCTTCTTACCTTTTTAACCAAACGCACCATAGGCCCACCAAACGCGGTATCCGTGCTTTCATGTATATTGACGACGGGCTTATATATCTCAAACTCTCTGAGTCATGCATGCTCTCTAATTTATCCACTGTTCAGGATATTATCGTGCGTAGCGGTTTCGTGCCTAGGCACAAAAAATGCGTTTGGAGTCCATCACCGAAAATCCTTTATTTGGGTCTTTTGATCATTGTAACATCTACGTTTTCGGGTCCCGATTCAAAAATATATCTAATTGTTGGATACTATTTTTTCACATTCGTTCTTTTCTACCCGCAAAGCGCGTGCCGGTTATGTTATTAGCTTTTTCATCGTCCAGCTCATGTCCATTGTCTCTCGCCCTATGACCTATTTCCATTTAATGTCTCGCGCTTCGTATCGTGCACTGAATCCATAGCTTCCTTCCGGACCAGATCCATTTGATTCCAGATTCAGTCATTTTGGAGCTAGTTTTTTGGGTCGAATATTTACACCTACACCGGTTTCCCGTTCAAATTCCGCCTTGCGCCCTCCGTTCAATATTATTCCGTATTCTATCGTCAACCTGGGCTACGGCGCTTTTGGTTGCAAGCCGTTCGGAAATCTTAAACTTCATGGCTTGGATTCGCTTCAGAATGTTTACTGAGTTCAACTTGGCGTGAACTTACCGCAATCTATAGATCGTGTTGAAATTTGTTGTGTTTTGCCAACCAAATCAAGTGGTTTTTTGACAATTCTAACGTTCCCAAAATCATTAGGTACGGTAGCGTTAAACACGATTTGCATCAAAGTGGAGTTCTTTTTAAACTCTTGTAGAACTCACGGCATCGTTATGTCCCTGATGGTTGTCTCGCTGGCCAGAACTGAATAATCGTAGCGCTGACAAATGAGCAAATTCCTTGATTTCCGACGATTGGTCCTCGATTCGGATCTTTGCTTGTTGGATCCTTGTGGGGCACATTCCGTGGCTCGATTTGCTTTTCACCTCACATGTCAAAATTCTGTCTTTTTAATGCCAGATTTTGGTGCAAATCGGTATCAGGCGTAGATGCATTTTGTCAAAATTGGAGCTCTGATAAAATTACTTATTCCCACCGGTATCCATGATTCCTCAAGTAATCAAGCGCTTGAATTTCTGTTCATTGCATTCATCTCCTACGCCGGCTTCCTCCGCTTCGATGATTTAAGGGCATCGACCAATGATTGTTCGTTTTTTTTTTTTAAATGTTCAAAAAGTTCCAAGAATTATAGAAAGAAGACCGATTTTAGATCAGGAAAGGTTCTGTTATTACTTTAGCTAGATTGCCAGATTCGACTTGTGGCCCGTTTGCAATCGCGGATGCATATTTCAAAGCTCTTGTATACCCACCCAGGGTCTTCTGAACCTTGGCCATTCCTACCAGGTTTACGCGTCTAAGATAGGTTAAGTTCCCACCAAGCATGCTCTCAGTTATTCTAGAACTCGTGAAATTATTCTGTCAGCCCTTCGCGCGGTAGTGCCAGACGTATCTACGTACAGACTCCATAGCTTCCGTTCAGGTGGTGCCTCGGCAAAGCCTTCGGGCTCAAGCGCCTTTACTTCTGATCTCGAAGCACGGGCGCTGGAGCTCCGATAATGCACGCAAATTAGGTATTTGCAGCCTAGTCCATCTCAAAAGTGAAGGGAGTCATTTCCAAATCGCTTGGCTTGTAATTTTTTGTCCTTTTGGAGATAAGCGGAGTAGTTTGCGTCTCGTCGGACTCCGCTTTCAAATTTGTCTGCCATTTCCCCCCTAGTCGTTTTACTATATGACTGAACTGTTTTTTTCAGTGACTCGAGAGACTTTAATGACTGAATGAAAGTTAAAATGACCTTGCTGTTACGTGCCAATTATGCCTTTGGCATGAATGAATGAATAAGTAGTGCGAGGTCGTACATTCTCAGCCATGTCAGTTGTTCCCATTTGTTTTCCGCTTTCTTTTTTGTGCGTTATTTTCTTTTTTACTAAGGTAGATTTAGAAAAGAAATAAATTTTCTGACTAGAACATAGACAAAACGTAGAGTTATTTTTATGGATGACCACTAGCATTGTATTCTTTCTTCTGAGGTAATATTGTAGTGTCTAAGAATAAATTGTAAAATATTTTCCATTATCTTCTGACTAACCATATGGTACCAATACTAGACTATTATTGCTACTAACTCTCATACTGGCATCAAAACGAAAGGAAACACTTTTAAATCCAATAGAGTAAGACATCATCTTGCCTGCTAAAAAATGGTGCAATAAGAAATAATAACTGTGCTCTGTATACACATTCCCATTTTAGGTGTATTAATTTTGATAAAGAATAGTCCCCTCCCCCTAATTACAATACACCTGAATAGATAAGATTCATGATAATCATGATAGAACTTAGATACCTTTACTAACTAGAAGTTGATTTAAAAAATGTCAATATACAGAAAGATCCAGAGGGCACAATAGAGTTATTCTGTTTTTAAAGATCTACTGTTTGAACAGTGTTGTGATAAGACATGTTTTGCTCGGTAAGTTGGAAGTCCCTAATTACTTGGATGTTGGCAGATGGTTTCCTTTAAACTGTCTTAAGGAAATGTCCAGTCTACAGTTGTCAAAATTAGCATCTTTCCTCTAAAAATGGTTGCTACTGAAACATAAAATGGAATGGAGAGAGGGTGCAGGATTCAAAGGAGTTAAAAATCAAAGTCCAAGGTGCCACTTACACCATGTTTAGGGTCCACATGTTCGGCCTGTCAGCGTGACCTAAAATAATGCATAATTCAATCAGGGCACTCATTTGTATGAGCTATGGTATGTCACAGCTCCTGTAGGATTTTGTTGCTAAAATTTTTTGGGGTGGGGAAAAAAATTTTTTTTTTAAATTCAATTTGGACCCGGTCATTTTCTTACCTACAGTCTAGGCCCTATTGAAGCTCAAACAGCAACAAATCCCTTTTAGCATGAACATCCTAAAGGAAACCTGGCATACCACATAATATCCCACAAAATCTAATTTAAGTGTTCTTTGGAGTGCTAACCTACTTTGGAACTGTTTTTAAAAATGCAGGCCTGCATAAAACATACCTAAAATTTACCAAACCAAACATGGGTGTGGATTTTGATGCTAAATTTAATACTGCCAGCATTAGCAATAACAAGCATTTTCATTCTGATGAGTAATTTTTACTAACTATTTTTTTCAAGTAGCTCAATCTTTCCTTGTATACCTGAAAGAATTCTAGATTACCACCCTCTAGGTCTGTTTTGTGTCACCCAAATATATGGCACGGATCAGAAATTGGGCCATGTTCAAGGCATTTTACCTTATGACAAATACCTAGCTGAAATTTGTAATTAGGTCATGATATGTTCCTAATGTATATAGGCCTACTAAAAAAGTGACCTATTTGAACTTTTTTAAAAACAATGCAAAAGCATTACGTTTCTTCAGCTTGTATTCAAATATATGTTAACGGGCAGTTCATAACCCACACCTCATTCTGCAACGTATCTCAAGTTTTGAGTTTTTATATCATCTGAACCATTAGCCTTTCTAATCCATGTGTACGTGCAAATTTGGTCGTATCTGTAAGAAAGTCCCCCAGTTTGCCAGAAAATACAACACAGTGGGAAACAAGTGCTCAAATAAAAAATACTCGGTCCCTCAGACCGCTTGTGTCGCCTGCCTTCGTGGTTAGTGAATGATAGGCCTAACATGACCTTTGACCTGATATGTGACCTTTGACCTCATCAACAAATGAGGGTCCAATGTTGCCTCCTATGAATTCGCAAGTTTGGTTCCAATTGCAACTTCAACTTTCAAATGAGGTCAATTTTACATTTTCAGCCCATTTTACATTACAAAATCAACTTGATCCTCACATGACCTTTGACCTTGGTATGGTGACTTTGACCTCATCAACAAATGAGGGATCCCTGTTGCCACCTAGATTCAACATTTGGTTCATTGAAACTTCAACTTTCACTGAGGTCAATTTTACATTTTCATCCTATTTTACAACTTGAACCCACATGACCTTTTGAGAGCCTTGGCATGTGAACCCCTTTGACCTCATCAACAATTGGGGATTCCATGTTTTCACAACCTGTGACCAAAATTGGTTTTAATCCATCAAAGTATTTGGATATTACATGCAAATGTTAACCCTTTTTTCACAACAGACATCAACGACATCATCAAACCACCCCAACTCACAACCGTGGACAAATGATCCTCATGTGTCTTCCTAGCCTTAGGGCAGGCGACACAAAAACTGCAAGATCAAAATCCACCCAAATTTTGTGAATAAGTTTTTTCTCAAGGATATCTAGTGAAACAATGAATAAACAGAATATTTTAGTGTACTTGTTCGATTTTTTGGGTATCGTTGTTATCTACTTGTATGAGAGAGCCTGACACTTGTATACACCGGCCACCAGGTACCGTGGGAAACAAACTCGCGGTTTTGATGCTAGACGCTATAATGCATAGGGCAATGCCCTATTCACCACTGTGCTAATATTTTATATTTAACCCACTAAAACGGCAGTTTTTTGTCCGTATCTTGATCGGCTGAAATTTCAGGAAGACACTGAGAAAATACGGCTTTCAATCTGATATCAAAATTACTACTTCCGGGTAAATCAGGGGGTCCCAAAGATATCGGAAAAGCACCTTTAAAGTACAATGAGAGTCAACTTAGTACAGAAAGATTGATAAAAACTGGCTGCAAAGGAACACATCAAACGCAATGACAAGACCAGATTCTTGCTGCTTCTTCCCCTCATCAATGTCACCTTAGATTTAATGTGGTTGTGTGCCTGCTAACACATGTTAAATCCCTTTTCTTTTTGCACATAGCAGCTCGAGTTAGTAGTAGTAAATCCAAAGTTTTAAATCCAGTTTTGTGCCCGTAAACGAGGGTGGACGATTCCACCTCACATATTCGCAGAATAAAGAGTTTGAAACATGTCACCATGGTTTTTTTCCAAGAGGAATGACAAGACATGGACTGATATATACCAACAAGCATTAAAATTACACCAAAAGGCCATCATTGCATTCAGCAGCCCAGAAAAAGGTGGACGTCCCTCTTCTATGCCAATGTTGTGCCCTCTTCCCCGGATTAACTCATATTGATTTTCATGTCTACTCGTACCAAATATGAAGTCCAATGCACAGTAGAATACAGTTGCAAAAAGCACGACACACACACCCACCATCACCCATGCACACAATCCCTATGTACCACTTTGCAAGCAGTTTGGACAACACACATTGCTAAGTTTTTGTATCCTTTTATAAATCCAGGGGCGTCTCCAGACCATTTTTAATGGGGGGGGGTGTTGAGTCGTGTTGCCGACAAATCATGGGCCAGATTCAAGAATTATCAAATTTTCCGGCTCGTTGCGCCTCCCAGTATACCCAAGTTTTTTTCACTCAGTTCAAATTCTGAAGGGGGGGGGGGGGGCTGTCAACCAAACCGACAGCCCAGTCCATTCCTCCTGGCTCTGCCAGTCATTCTCCTGCCTCTATGCAACAAAACAAACAAGAACTATGGGGAGTGTGGCACCCGATAATCCGTCCCATCATTCAGTTGCGCCGACATTAAACCCCTATCGCCGACAAGAAGTCAACATTTTGCCGACAGACTTTTGTAATTTATGGGGGGTGTCACCCCCCCACACCCCCCCTCCAGGACGCCCTGTATAAATCTATTCACTTTCCAACAGCTGAAATTTTTATCTAATAACGAGTACAAAAAGTGCAAATTGATTAAGTTTAAAACACCTCTTGATACTTGACTTTACATTACATTTTAAAAAATGTTAAGCCAATTAATACGTATGGATGAGACATCAATCAACATACCACGTACTTGGTGATGATGTTGTTGCTGCACCTGGTTGTTATGATGATTGTTAGGTGATGTGGTGCCCTTGTTGATGAGGTCCACCATGATAGTATGGTAACATCACATCATACCCCGCCTACTCGTGTCCTTTCTAAAAATCTTGGCAACGGCCCAGCCGCGGACTAAATTGGGAAGAAAAATAATTACAGTAGGACCGTCAAGCGACCAGCGCTGACGGATGCTTGGGACGGAGTGAGCCAGCAGCACTGAGCTCCGGCATAAGGGTGTGGGGCTTTCGGGTTAAAGTGCAACACGACAAAATGAGTCATCTTCCTGTCCTTATATTCAACATTGGGTACTGTGTGACTTCCTCATACCTAGAGACACAGTTTTCCACTTCTTATAAACTCATGACTGTAACAAGATATTATTAACTAATCACGTGCTTTTTAACACCATCCGATAGTTGCCTGGTCTACACAAGTACTGGACTTCACACACTAAAATGGTACACCTATAAATGGTTTTACAATGTCTAAGCAAGTTGTCACCTACAAATGGTGACCTTTGCCCTTATCACTATTGCCAAGACAGGTTGATCATTTCCCCCTACAAAATACATGAAGTTGTCTATAGCTACTTCTCCATGGCAACCTTTACTTTACTGACGTTAAAGTAAACCTACCTTCCTCTCAACCTTTGCCATATGTCATATGTCAATAATATAACGTGTGGGTTCCGATCATTACCCCCTATTTACCCCTAGTAAATTTACATTCAGATGAAGGCCATATTTTCTAATTGTGTCGTCATTAAATTTCATCCTTAAAGGGGATTACGCAGCTATTTGCTAATCCGAACATCGAAAAATCATCAAAATTCATATTTTGATGATTTTTGTTACTTGGCATGGATTTGCGAGCATAACCTGCAAGGTGGTTGCTTGAAATCCGTGTATTAAAGACAATACTTTTTATCTGATTCTGTAATTTCTATACCTTCTAATCCCACATTCCGACTTGAGAATCAAAAAAGCCTTTCTCGGGGAAGATACAGATTTTCAGCTTGATATTGGTGCACCATGGCCAACACAGTTTGACCTCAAATACAAACATCATTCATTCATCTTTGTTTATTCTGTACTAGGTGTAAACCACCATCCTCTGTTTCGTGTAGATTTTGAGACGCCGTCCGGAGTATGTCTTTTGCGAGAGACGGTATGACAAATTTCCTCAAATACTTAATTTTTTTTCACTATTTGGTTGTTTGTTGTTTCTACATGTAAAAAGCAGTTTATGGAATTGTACACACAATCCCCGATTTATATGATTTAAAAATGCATTTCCTTCCTCATTTTTTTTTCGATTCTCTCGCATTATCGCTGCTAATCCCTAGTTTAAATCAATTTCTTGCCAAGATAGAGACAAACAACTATAGTTTTTAATAGTTAAAAACCATCAGGAAATATTAGCACAGTAAATGAATATGGCTTTGCATATGGAATTGCGCCGTTTCTACCAAAAACCGCAAGTTTGTTTTTCACAGATATTAGTGATGAAGTTTGTGTCAAGTACCATGCGCTCATTATTCAGTAAGAAACAATACCTACAGTGTGAGTCAAAATGATTGTTCCCCAAATATCCTGATTTTTTTCTTATCAAACGTGCAAGGTGTCTAAAATGTCAAATACTTCAGAAGTACATTTAAATAGCTTTTCACAAAATGTGAATTTTTCTTTTTTGGTCCAGGAATCATGATCCCTGCACTCATTTAAACAAGGCACTCAGATTTCCCTTTGGACAAGATTCTATTGATTTGGTACTTGAAGCGCAAATTTCAAGTGGGATACCTAATGTTTGCTTTACCCACTCTGGGGGATAAATGGTAATAAATGCCCCAATCGGCTCCTACCGAAGTCAGAATTTGTTTAAGTCCGAAGGCGTACTCTGCTACTTAAAGGCACTATCAGTGATTTGCTACATAGAAAATCGAAAAAAATCATCAAAAATAGATTTTTGCCATGTAGTACAAGTAACAGGTATCCTAACTACCCTGCAAATGAAAAGACCAGAGGCACCTAATAAGGACAGAATCGGAAATTTTAGTTCATTCTGTCCGTTCGGACACTTACTACAACAACTATTGAATGGAGATCGATATGGGAACACGGACGTTTCTTCCTTGTCTGTCAATCTTCAGTTGGAAAAGGTAACTATGGGATTCTACAGACTTATCCTTACTTTGAAGCTATTCCTGCAAATTTCAAAATATTTTTCAAATCACTGATAGGTCTTTAACCAATTGTGACAACAAAGACGGAAGGATATACTATAGATTTTGAAAGGCGATTTCTGAGTGTAAAGTATGTAAAGGGACATGCAGGTTTTTTTCTTTAAAACAATTCGAGATTGTTTTTTTTTTAAAAAAGCCAACATCCAAACTTTCCCCAAACCAATGCTGTGTATTTTGTTTTGGGCCTTACCAAAAATAATATTTGAATTTCTCATGACCTTAACTCTAAACTTCCAAATTGTTTTGTTTTTTTGTCGGTTTGTTTTCCTCTTTATGAAAAATACATTTCCAAAAGGTATTGAATTGTGAATTTATTTAGTGTATCAAAAAGTTTCATTCAATTTGTCTAAATATTAAAACTTACTATTAATTTGCAGATGTTTACAAGCACCCAAACAAATCGGTAGTGATATCCAATGGAGAATCTGTTTTTGTTAGGACTTATGTACATTCGGACTTCGGTAGGGCTACCGCCCAAGAGTCTTATAACACAGGCCAGTTATTAGTTGGATTACATGCAACAAACAAGTGCAATAATTTTTACTGGTTAGAATTATTCAAGGTTTGAAATTAAAACTCGTTTTAACTATTAACTAGGCAAAACAAAAGATATTGCCAAAATACCACACCAAAACCAGATACACCTTAGTTGGCTAAAGGTCAAAGGTCAGATTTTTTACTTTTTTGAACAATTTTTCTCATGAGAAATATTAATGAATATTATAATTTTGGCTTCATCTGGTTCAATAAAGCAACAAACAAGAAGTTCGTTTGCTATCTGTTTGTCTGGATCCTGGTTGGAATTACATGTTACAGTTTACCATCTTCTATGGTTTACTGTACTAAATTTGTCCACGCGGACATTTCGGGAGCCCTCTATAAATGAGGCCATAACTTGAAAATAAAATGCATGAATATCAGGATTTTTGACATGGTGATTAAGAAGTAATTATTTTAATTAAAGGGTTTATAAAATTTTTTTTTTTAAATTTTTTTTTAAAAATTATTCTAAAAAAAGATTACAAATTATTTTTTAATATTTTTTTGTTTAAACGGGGAACAATCATTTTGACTCCCACTGTAAATCAGACGGAAGCACCTGCTACCAAATTATTTTGTTTACAAATATTCTGTTAAATAACCTTTAGATCAGATGGATCAATGATGTATTTTGAAGGTGTACATATTCTTCTGTAAGTGCTGCAGGACAGCGTAAGCTCAGATTTGGATGGAGAGCAGAACTGGTCTAGCAATATTGCTTTATAGCAAATTGAAAGGAATACCAGTAGATACAACAAACCAAGTCATGACCCAAAAGGCATAGGTTCGAGTCCCACTGAGGCCAATGTGTTGTGCACTTGAGCAGGCACTTTACTTCACTTGCTTCTCTCTACCCACCCAGGTGCAAAATGAGGGAGCTGTTAGGAAAATAGCCACCCACCCAAAGGTATGAGTATGCCTTGGCGCTGGGCACTTGTATGACAGGTGAGGTATTCTAGTGGCAGTGGAATAAAGCTCTGTGATACATTGTGAATGTGGACCTTTAAAAGTAATGGTGTGCTTTGCATGATGGTGTTCTCCCTGGGCATGCATTTCTTTGTCTTCTATGCATCAACCTACCCAGGATCTAGATTTCGGTGAGAATTGATTCTTGCAAAGATTCTCGTAAAATTGATTTGCGGGAATCAGTGTTGATTCTCGTAAACTTAACATAGTAGCGAATTAGCTGATTTCCCGCAAAATGTGTTTTGGGGTATCAAGATTGATTCTCACACACAACAGCAACCCCCCCAAAAAAATAAATTCAACCCCTGCCTACCTAGTAATGAGATTTACCTATCACTACTGTCTTATCTCAGATTTCTTATCTACCCGATCAGGCACGTAGCCAGCCCTGGGGTCCAAGGGGGCAATACAGTAGGTGCAACAAATGTCAATCACAGGCCAACAATTTCCCCAGGTCGCGCCAAAGCAAAAGAGTCCGGAAAAAGGGCTGATTTAACATGATTATCACTGTTTATTCCTGATTTCCCTTCAATTTTTTTTTCAAAGGGGCAGTGTGCCCCCTTCTGCACCACCCTCCTGGCTATGCCAGTGGAACTGATCAGTTTGAACTAATCTAGATTGATAATCAATATACAAAAGTTGTAGCAAAAAAAAGCACATAGTTGATATATTGTCAATGGACGGTGATGCTGTTTTGATATTTAGAGTGCAAGTATAAATTGGTAAATTGACCAGTAAAAACTTTTGTTCAAAACAGTCGAAATGTATATGGACATTATAAAGAGGAAAATGACTCATCCAGTTAGCTTTATTTTCAGTTGACAAAACTCAAAAACAGCACTACCCCTGAAGGCTAGTGTTATAATTCACTCGAAAGTAAATGCTGTTGTGTTGATATCTTTACAAAACATTCAAAACAAATACCTAGTCCTTAACCTCTAATCACAAAATATCTGAAATTACAAGTTTCTATTTCAACTAATCCAGGACACTGCCACTAATAAAATGTTTAGGAATTGGATATTAAGTTTAGTATTAAAATTTGACATCAGTCTTAAAGATGGAGATTCACAATTGGGCTTATTAATCTTGCAGGTCAAGGTTTCTCACTGATCAAGAGTTTAAACTGAATCCCTTGAGGAGGTTCAGTCTAATTCAGACTATGATTTCAACCAGAGGGCAAATTTCAGTTTATCCCACAATGCCCCAGTTTGGGAATTTCATCTCATAAGGTCATGTGATCTCACAAAAGTCTATTCCGAACACATGAAAACCCTGACTTTTACATTCATTTTAGCTAACAATAGTGCAAGGTGCTTAGAATTTTTATCATGATCATGAATGAAATGTTTTGTGGGTCCTTATCCATAAGATACTGGAGGCACAATGCATGCATTTATGGGATTGTTCCAAACACTCTATGGATTTTCAACTAATCCCATAGGGTTTTGCTTGGTACTAATAAAAACACTATGTAGACAGATTCAGTACCTTGTATTACACTATCGTACATATCACTACTTTGCTACTTCCAATTATACTATTATTTTTGTGGTTTCTGTCATTTGATTTAATATGATCTTTTTTTATGTCATTCCATGTATTGTTATTTTATTCATTTATTTGGATAATTCCTTTTGTTATGCTTTAGGCCTATATAGTATGCCAGTCTCTCTTTACACCCAAAAACAACTAGAATTCGCGGTCTATGCTTTCGCGCCCACTGTATTCAAAGAATTTATAAGCTGTGGGCCGCTCCATGGTACCGTTTGACCTTGGTACATGACCTATGACCTCATCAATATCATTGAGGGAGCCCATGGTGCACCTATGACACAAGTTTGGTTCCAATTGAACTTCAACTGTTCATAGTGAGGTCATTTTACATTTTAGCCTAGTTTTTAACTGACTCACAGGACTTGACCTCGGCACAGACTATTTGACCTCATCATCATATGAGGGATCCCATGGTGCACTATGCAGAAGTTTGGTCCAATTGAACTTCAACTTTTGCAATTGAAGGTCAATTTTTTTAAAAAATTCACACATTTTAGTGACCCACACACACACTCCCCACATACATCCACACATACATACACACGCACAACGGATGGCTAAGTGGTCCTGTCAGCTAAGCTGGCGGCCCACAAATAATACAAATTTAAAAATACAATTAAAGAAATAACCCCCCAACAAAAAATCAGCCCAAAGTGGAATTCGAACCCACACCGATGGGTCCTATTTTAACAAATCAATCGCCGTTTGAGTAAGCCAGACATATATGAGTCGCAAATTAGCTCTGTAAAGTTTCACTAATGTTACCGCAACGCATTCTGGGTATTTTTTCAATGTAAACATGTTTGACTTCTGCCGATCTTCAGAGGTATTGCGAAATACATCTATATCTACAAAAATATTTGGCAAAAATACGAACACGTATCATTGGGAAAATGCATCACAAATTAGTAGTGGGTTCGACCTTTGGTGCTCTGCAACTAAATGATATCATTGTGTTCATTTCGTCAAAAAGCTCTTCCATGTACCCCCGCTGCAACAGCAATAACGCCTAGTTACAAGAATCGTGTTTCATAGCCTTGTTCTGTGATATTACCACCTTGTACTCACCCACTTACCCTACGTTTTAAAGTCGCTATCATTCAGTAAATTTTGTTTTGGCAGCAATATTTTAGTTTTCACTACAAATATATGCGATGTTTAAAAAAATATTCCACTCTCTAGAAACCAGTTTTCCTGATATATCTTTAAACAGCGATAGCTGACTCGTATTACGCTTCAAATCCAGTAACAAAACCAAAACTTTCCATTTAAAATAAAAACCATTTGCACCAAAAACAATGTTTTTTTACACCAAAAACCTTAAACTAAAAAAATTACCCCAAAAAATTCCAGGGTAGCAACACCAGCATGACATTATTTGCACGTCCATTTTCCCGGCTGAAATAGCCCTAGGCCTTTACGGAGTCCACAAACAAAAACGATCACAAAAGGGGGCCGCAACCAAAAGTAACATACTGTCGCAATGCGACCGATAATAAATGTACTGTATTACACAGAAAAGGCATCATCCTTACTGTCTTTAAACTCACATTGCCAAGTCAAAGATTAGTGCTCTCTGTGTGAGTGTGCATGAACATATGCACATGTGGGGGCCTTATTTTCTTAGTTAAGTCACAGAAGAAAGGTCTATGGGTAAGGGGGGTATAGACGGCTTTTAGTATTTTTATGACAATAAGTTAACAACGCAGAACCCAGAAGCAGTGTGTAAAAAACATGCAAAGTGCTTTGGTAAAAGTTTAAGAAGGGCACTAACGAATGAGTTTTGTGCAAGTCACTCAAGCAGTAAGGTACCTTTTGTGTGTCGGTGGTGTGTATGTGTGTGTGTAATATGCATTCTTGTGTGTGTGTGTATGCATTAGGGTGCATAGCGCATGTGCATAATCCGATTATTTTTGTGATTTTGGCTTACTGGTTTTCAGGTCTTTTCTTTTTTTTCCTTGCTCACATTTGATATTATCTTGTGTAGTTATTTAATGAGAAGGAGCCTTAATTATACCCGGACCTGCAGATGTTTTGTGGCAAGAGGTACATGGCTTATTCAAACATATGAAACTGTCCAATCTAGCTATGAGAGTGCAACATGGTATGCCTTCATGCTCCATTAGGGACAGACATAAGATTCATGGAATTTCCCCTCACTAATTTAATGTGAATGCTTGTCAGCTACAAACACAAGTGCTATTGGACACAAGAAAAACCGCAAGTGACACTTTAATTGGTGGGTGTGACAAACGTCCTAATTTGGGATCTTAATCATAACTAGTCGGTCGTCACACATCTTCCTTGGCGTTGGGGCCAGAGTCACCCAATTCTCTTTCCTTGGCGTTGGGGCCAGAGCCCCCATTCTCTTTCTTTGGCGTGTGGGCCATAGTCTCCCATTTCTCTTTCTTTGGCGTTGGGGGACAGCTAGAGTCGCCCATTTCTCTTTCTTGCGTTGGGCCCAGAGTCGCCATTTCTCTTTCTTTGGCTTTGGGGCCAGAGTCCACCTTTCTCTTCTTGTTGGCGTTGGGGCCAGCTAGAGTCGCCCATTTCTCTTTCCTGGCGTTTGGGGCCATAGTCACCCATTCTCTTTCTTTGGGGCGTTTCCAACTGGGCCTCGCCAGCTAGAGGTCGCCCATTTCTCTTTCCTTGGCGTTGGGGCCAGCGTAACCCATTTCTTTCTTTGGTTGAGGCCATTAGTCACCCATTTCGCTTTCCTTGGAGTTGGGGCATAGGCGCCCATTCTTTCCTTGGCGTTGAGGCCATATAGTCACCCATTTATCATTTTTTGGCGTAGGCCAATTGATCGCCCATTTCCTCTTTCCTTGGCGTTGAGGCCATAGTTCGCCCATTCTGCTTTCCTGGGCGTTTGAGGACCATAGTACCCATTTCTCTTTCTTGGCGTGATGTGAGGCCATTATCACCCATGTTCTTTCCTTGGAGTTGGGGCCAGAGTCACCCAATTCTCTTTCCTTGGCGTTTGAGCCATAGTCACCCATTCTATTTCTTGGAGTTGGGGCATGTCACCATTTCTCTTTATTGCGTTGGGGGCCAGAGTCACCATTTCTTACTTTGGCGTTGGGACAGAGCGGTTTTTCGCACATTTTATTTCCTTGGCGTTGGGGCCATAGTCCCCATTTCTCTTTCATTGGCGTTGGGGCCAGAGTCCCCCATTTCTCTTTCTTTTGGAATTGGAGTAATTCCATTCAGGCTAGGTCGGTTTAGCATGAACATCCTCTGTATTTACAGTTGGAGGGCTTCTCTTTTAATCCATCAGGTGGTAGATGAAACTCCCTTGTTATTTTACCAGCTAGGGGGGCTCTCTTTTAATCCCATCAGATGGTAGCAATGAACCTCCTCTGTTATTTTATAACCACTAGGAGGGCCTTGTCTTTTAATCCCATCAGGTGGTAGCATGAAACCTCCTTCTGGTTATTATTTCCAGCTAAGAGGGCTCCGTCTTTTAATCCCATCAGGTGGACATGAACCTCCTGTTATTTTACCAGCTAGGAGGTCTGTCTTTTAATCCCACAGGTGGTAATGAACCTCCTTTTATTTTACCAGCTAGGAGGGCTGTCTTTTAATCCCATCAGGTGGTAGCATGACCTCCGTTATTTTTAACCAGCTAGGAGCTGTCTTTTAATCCCACTCAGGGGGTAGAATGAAGCCTCCTCTGTTATTGTTATCATCTGAGGCTGCTTTTTAATCCCATCAGGTGGTTAGCATGAACCTCCTGTTATTTTTCCAGCTAGGAGTGAGTGAGTGAGTGAGTATTAAATTTAACGACAACTTCAACACAATTGTGTTTATATCGTGTCATTACACTTGTCATTTAAAACATTAAATATAAAAACCAACGCAATAGTACAATTCTTTCAATCAATTACAATTAACAATCAAAAGATACACATCATGCAGTGATGAACCAGAGCATCACCTATCCATGTCAAAACAAGATAAACCAACTAATTGCACAAGATCACCTTAAAAACCATTAAACATGCATCAATAAAAACAATCAAAGATATCCTGATAAATTATAACTATCCACACTCATAGACCGATGACAAAGGTCATCACTCCACCATGTACCAGCAAAACCTTCAACTTCAAATCAGAAATCGCAATCACATCAAACATTCAAACATGAGATCCCCTTTACAGACGCAAATAGATGTCTCCGACTGTACATTTTATAATGGCTCCATACACTTGGGCATATGCCCAAACTGATAGATTTTTAAATTACATCAACAATTATACAGTACAAACCCTAATACATGCTACTAGTTACTATTACAAAAAAATAATAGGTGGTCTTACCTATGTAAGCAAATGTAAGGATAAAATTGTTTGTTTTTCATGTTAATTGATTTAAGCTACATGTACTTAAACGGGTAATACAACAGAACATCTAATAATCAAATTCCACAGTCGATATCAACACACATATTATAATATATCTCCGAAATTTTAAATACAACCCGTCTGTTCAAATAACCGACGAGTTTCCCTTTTCAGAGGTCGCCTTTACTACATGCAGGGAACACATCGTGCCATTCTTCACCCGACCCGCAGGGGGGGCCCCCATTTCGGTCGCTCTTTACACCTGCCCACAGTGAACACATCGGCCAATTCTAAACACCCCGAACCACAGGGGGATTTTACCAGCTAGGAGGGCTGTCTTTTAATCCCATCAGGTATGGTGCATGACTCCTGTTATTTTAATACTAGGAGGGCTTGTCTTTTAATCCCCATCAGTTGGTAGCATGAACCTCCCTGTGTTATTTTTATCAGCTAGGAGGGCCCCCGCTTTGTCTTTTAATCCCATCAGGTGGTAGCATTAACCTCCTCTGTTATTGTTCCAGCTAAGAGGGCTCTTTTTAATCCCATCATGGTGTAGCATGAACCTCCTGTTATTTTAACCATCTATGAGGGCTGGTTCTTTTAATCCCATCAGGTGGTAGCATGACCCATTCTTTCCTTCAAGTCTTATAGGGCTAATATTCACGGCCCTCTCTCCGTGGTTAAGTGTTTAGATTATTGTAATATCCATTTTGTGCACATTGTCGTTCTAATTATAACAGTTTTTCAACCATATTGGCACTTATTTGTTGAGATGCCAGCACAAACGAGTTGGAATCTGCACAGTTACAGGTTTCATCTCTCCAAAAACATGACTACTCCCTTCTCTAAACCAAAAATCCTATTCATGTGATCTTTGAATATTACCTTGAGCACAGCGTGTGGTACTTCCGGAATTGTAGTAAGTTTTTGTCCCATGTCCATAGGAAGTGGATTTGTGAAACCGAGGTAGGTAATGACATGCTCAGTCTTTGTGTTTTGCTCCCTCTTCCGTCCTTCTCCCATTTGCATGTCGAACTTGTTGACGCGCAGCTCCAGCTTGAAGTTTGTTCTCCATCGCCATGGCTTTGACTGAGAATGAAGGCTCTGTTGGAGCACTAGTAACAAGATTAGAAAAACAAAGGTTTGATGTTAAATACTATTTGAGAAAACCAATGATTTCAAAGCTGAATTCAAAGAGAATTCAAAATTTTAAATAAAACGACCAATTAGGGACAGATTGTTGAATATGTGTGACAAATAATTTGATAAGAAACAGGTTGCATTGCAAATTTATCTGTATATGGTTAAGAAACTGGGAAGAATTAATCCTAAAAATACACTATAAGAAAATCACTTGTGACAGATTGCCAAACCAGCACTGATAAACATTTAATTTGGCAATACAAAATAGTATTGAAAGTTGAACATGAGAATTGAATAAAAGGACATCTGGGGCATTGGAAGTGATTTTCCCCTTTTGTCAATGATGCTAGTATATTTGTGTCAAAACATGTGCTTTGGTGTCAATTCAATCTATAGATTCCATTTAAGGGGTTTGATGTGTTAGTGAACTACTCGATAAAATTTTCCAGAATTCACATGGTATTTACAACAGTGCTGATTAAGAATCTGAAATAAAAAATACATCGGTCCTCGGACCGCTTGTGTCGCCTGCCGTCGCGGTTAGTGAATGATAGGCCTAACATGACCTTTGACCTTGATATGTGACCTTTGACCTCATCAACAAATGAGGGATCCCATGTTGCACCTATGATTCAAGTTTGGTTCCAATTGAACTTCAACTTTTCAAATGAGGTCAATTTTACATTTTCAGCACATTTTACAACTTGACCTCACATGACATTTGACCTTGGTATGTGACCTTTGACCTCATCAACAAATGAGGGATCCCATGTTGCACCTATGATTCAAGTTTGGTTTAAATCCATCAAAGTATGAGGATATTACATGCAAATGTTAACCCTTTTTCACAACAGACATCAACAACAGACAACAACAGACATCAACAACAGACAATCAACAACAGACAACTACAGTGGACAAAGTGATCCCTATGTGTCTTCCTGCCTTAGGGCAGGCAGGCGACACAAAAATGGGGTCACCGACTTTGTTTTTGACCTATAGCCAAAACAAAAAAGGTATGTTGTCACTTTTTAAACCACGCTAGTCTATGGGAAAAGTCAAAATTTGACGTTTGGATCGCCTACAAAATAAAAACTTTTCGATAAAATTTTGTAATTTCTAAATATGTTGAGGTCCTGATGTCGTTCTGCAAAATTTTGAAATAAAAAATGGGGTCACCGACTTACTTTTCCCATTAAATGCCTAAAACAACTCAAATTTTAGTCTTTTTAACAATTTGGGCACCTCGTTGGGCCGCAAGAAAAGTTCGCGGCACATTTGGTACGCAGCAAAGCAGTGAACGTGTGCGTAGGGGATGCGCGCCTGAAAGCGGGTGTAGAGGACTCGCGATTGACCGGATTTGTTTTTGTTTTAATTCTTTGTGCGAATAAACGCAAACAAAACGCACAGAGATCCACGGTATCTGTGCGTGGAACTTTCGCACCTCAAAATGCAAAGTCTTTCTTTTGCCGCCCACAGTGGGTGCTAAATTGAATGCTCAAAGCTCAAAACAGCTTGCATGTAAAAAGATCACACATCAAACACCTTAAAGGTAAATTCCTAGATTTCATGGGAAGGGCAGCCTCATCAAATCCTGTGTAAATTTGATGAAATTTCATTGCGGGCAAATATGATTTTTCAGAAATATCTAGTTTTACACGTCTTTCTATGGAAAATATGCATATAGAGGGCACTATAACATACAAACCATGACCTTTGTAGGCCTTTAAGGCAAGATTCCCGCTATGGATTTGTCTGGTTTTTTTTTTCAGAGGTAATAGCAAATGCATGTCCCTACTTATATCATTTGTCAAAATTGTGTCGTCATTGCTTAAAATTGCCCTAAAAATAAAAGAGACAATTTGCATGGGGCCAAACAGCTGTGGGGTGTTGATTTCAAATTTTTCATCAAAGGTTGTGCAAAATATTGGCCTAAAATTTGTTGCATTGTGTTAAGATGGGAGTTTGAATACTAAAAATTAGGTTTAACACAAACAGAAGTGACACCAGTTATTAGTCACTACTAGTTGCAGTGTCATACCAGTGTATTGAAACAAAAAATGTATATTACCTATTTCTATTATTGAAATGAAAAAAAAACAAAAACAAGAAACAAAGTTTTATCTCACAAAGTATTTTTGGCACATTAAGTTAGACAGGCTCATATGGTATCAAGCAGGCGATTCATAAATGCATAAAATAGAAAAATGTGAACTATGAAGTCCCCCATCATAAAAAAAATATTACTGGGGACTGCAGTCCCATCTGCCTCCCTCTAAATCTGTCCTGTATAGCAATATGAATTTTAGTACAGCATATACAGTGTGAGTCAATAAAAACCCTACATTCAGGAAAGATTTTTTCTTCAAAGGTTAAACGTTCTTTTTGTTTGAATGTTTACTTTGGTTGTTTACAGTGATAAACAAGCTATCAGAAGGATTTTGATTTGGGTTTTTTGGACGTTGGGATCAGAATACTCTCACGTTGCGTAGAGACCTAAAATTTCTGTTGGCAATTTTTAGAATACATGTGGAGAGTCCTGACACCTCCAGTAACCATAACACTTATAGCAAAGGCAATCACCTACATGCATTCAGATGGATTGTGTAGATTCTTCTCGACAAAAACATATCAGTTTGAAATAAAACGGTCTATTTTTGAACAAATTATAAGTCAAAATATCTCAAACAAATAAATTATGCCAGTTATTCAATCATAAAAGAGTCAGTTATTGAAAATCACTCAATATCCACGGTCAGTTCATGAAACAGAAGAAACTGCTCAGAGATGTTGTACTATCTAACGGTAATACTTTGCATATAAAACAGTACACTCCGAGTTCCATCAATTGCAGAGGAAGAATCTAAAGGCGAAGTTTTCTGTAAGATAAATTGGGAATATTGAGAAATTACATTCAATAGCGCACTGTTTTTTCAAGCGGAATACAAAACCTTTACTATGTTTCATTTGGCTCCAAGTTTCGTTGTAGGTTAAAACCATGAAATCGGCTGAACCAAGGAAACTGTGGTCTTACACCAGCATCTGGACTTTCATATGGAAAAGTGAACATACTTTTTCACTCAGCATTTTTCTTTTGTTATTCTCCGGGGATATTATGTTTTTATCCTTCAATTATGTCTCAAACCCCTCTAGTGTTAGCCAATTTAATTGGTGTTAAAGTGTTTTACCAAATCACCATATGAAGACCATTGGTTACTCCTATGTAACGATTGCATCTTGGTTTGGCATCAATACATCGGACCAAAACAGGCTTTTTAAGGTCTCTCAGCAAATAGGCATAACTTCTTCCAAAATCTGCAAAATGACACCAAATAAACCATTTTTTTTTTTTTTAAACACTTAAGTGTTAAGAAGATACCTTGAAAAGAACTAATGCCAACATTTGAGCAAAAGTAATTCTTAACTATTTTATTATTTATTCTGAATGTAGGGTTTTTTGACTTGCACTGTATATGAATTGAGGATGATTTAATGATTTCAATGATTAACTTAAGAAAGCCATTTAATGTGAAAATTATCATGAGGTTCCACACGAAAATACAAGCACTGAAGACCTGCCTCATATGTAAATGTTTTATAATGTGTTTAGTTTTTTCTTAAAAATTTAAAAAAAATGTGTCACCTTATGGAAGCACCCTTTCTTTTTAGTTAATAGCAAATAGAATTTCCGGTTATTTATTATTCAAAAAGTGGGGGCGGCACAGGCAGTGCACTCTGAGGGAGGGGAAAAATCTGTTAATCATGGGCGTTTCATCGATTGCCGCTTAATTGGCAGGGGGCGCTATGACTGTTGATGGTTCGTCTTTCACAAAAAAGGGGGTCCTGTTCTACAATAGAGGGAACCGCCCATGATATTTTTACCACTCAGGAGTCTACAGGAACATAAGTTATCTGTAGACTACCTCAAGGAGATAAAAAATCACAGACCTCATCTCAGCAATGTTGGAAATTCAGTAGGCATTTGGATTTTGACCCATTTGCATATTGATCATTTAAGACGGTGCCACCAATAAAAAGCATTCTTTTCCTCAAACTCTGATGCTGAGATTAAAAATTCCCAATCTTAAAAGTCACCAGTTTGACATGTCAAAGTGTTTAAACTTTCAATAAAAAGTATCCCCAATTTAAGTGAGAAGATTAATTATTTGCCGTAACAACTAGGGTGTTCAAACCAAAACCTCAAAGCCCCCTCTCTTTCATGAAGAGAAAAAAGTAAACCATAAAACTTCTTACAAGTCGAAAAGTGAATTTCGTCAGGTTTCTGACACTCGATAAAAAAATCTTGCCCAAAAGGCATGACATATGGACTGTGAGTTTATGGGCCGATGATAATATTTGTACAACTTTTTCATTTGGGCCACGGATGACTGTTTTAGTAGCCTTTAGACAATACGCATTTCCCAAGCTAATTCCGGTTTATGACTTCTTTGTTTACGACAAAGGTTCATTCTGATAGAAAAGTTGAGTTCATTAATTGAGAAATTCAATATGACGTCGCCATAAGCTTCTTTGACTGCGCTGCTCTGTCCCTCCCCCCCCACTTGGGGACGTTCGCTGCCCTAAGACGGAGGCAGGCTTGCGTTCTCTTTCCATTTCAATAATCGACTCTAATCATTCGTGTCCGTCGAATATTTGCAAAGGCAGCGGTTATTCTGTTGCGAAGATCCACCAGATTTGAACTCTGATAGACTTCGCCCTTGGGGATACATTAAAGAGTGAAGCGTATGTACAGGAGGTAACCATCAGCAAACTCAGAATTCCCCCCCCATCGCAATTAGAAATATACGGCTTCCTTTGCAAGCATCCGAATGGACAGAATGATTAGAAGTCGATTATTTAAATGGAAAAGAGAGCGCAATGCCTGCATCCGGTCTTCTTGTCTGAGAGGGCAAGCCAAGGGGGGGGGGGGGCAGAGCAGCGCAAAAAATAAAGAAGAATGAGGCAAGATCTTGGAATTTGCTAAATGAATGCATGAAAAATCATTCTTTCAATGATCAGAACTTGATCTTTGTCGCAAAAAACAAAAAGAAACATTAAACGAAAGAATGTGCTTGGAACGAAGGTTTTGTTGTCTTGTCTAAGACAGCTCAGAACAGTTACAATCGGGTATTAAAATGTAAAAGTGGTTACAAGATTTTAATCGGTCCGATTCGGTGTGGTGCTGCAGTCCAAAATCACAGTGGAAGATCCGTCTGTAACCCCAGTTGATAGTTTCATCATCCAGGGTTGATCAGGCCTGGATTCTATGGACTGTGTAGACCGCACAGTAATATATGATGGGCTATTTGGTTTGTGGCCACTCTCCACATTCGCAGTTTGGTGAAGGTTCTACTCCGTCTTGTGAAGGAAGTTCTTGTACGACCAACGCCAGTTGCTGAGTCTAGTTGAGTTGTACCAATGGTTTCCATATCAAGGTTCCAGCCTTTGGGTTGCTAGATGGGCTGTCCAAAAATTGCTTTAGGTTCAAAGTAGAGGATGAAAATTGCTCATACCATCTGTCATTGGGATCCAGGCATGAGCGATAGGGATTACTGTGACTGCGTGTCATGGAATTGGGTAGCAAAGGATTCCGTGGATTCGTCGGATCCTCGAATGCGGCGATACTTGGCATAGGTGTCTTTTTGGAAAGAGTTGTTTTCGTGTGTCGGAAAGGAGGAACCTAAGGAAGTGCAACTTTTCAGGTGTGTATTAATGTATGGTTTACTTTTCCTTCGTGAAATAGAGGGCTGCTTGAGCGTTTCCTTTTTTTTTTGAGCTACCTGTGTGATATTTTGAAATTTCAATTCATATTGAAGAATATTTTGACAAAAACCCTTCGTCATGAATAGTGTAAAACATTTATAAATATGGAACAAAGTTATGGTTTTAAAAGCTATTAATAATACAAAACAAGCAGAATTTTTTTTTAACTTCATTGAAATCAATATTTAAATATGTGGTATGTCCAATAACATTTGCGGCAATATTGATACAAAAAGTTGTAATAGATTGAGCCTTCAGAGTGTTTTTGTAGCAGAAGTGTTCCAATATAGTGTGTAAATTACCTTTTGAGTAACAGGGGACACCAATAAACATTTTAACCACGTATCAATGTCAAGCTCAGAATCAGGCGTCATGAAAGTACATTTTTAACATAGGCAATTCAAGGTTTTATACGATTGGAAAAACTTTCGATCATGAATGATTGCTTAACCAATACAAAGTTATGGGAATAGTGTGATTTTTGTTATTTCCATAAATCCAGGAGGAAAACATCAAAAAGGTCTTTTGAGACTATTTTGGCACTGAATAATGACCATCATTATTACATTTCTTTGAAAATATATAATGACCAGAGTAGTGTTCTACCCATTCATGCCCCTACTTTATTTCGTACTTGAACAGTGGCAGTTTTTTAAGAAATGCAGACAAAAAAACATGATCTCCGAGGTGGTAACAGGGACACCAAAACCCAAAAAATTTTATTTCACCAAAAATGCAGTAATTAGTTAGTAATTACAATTAACAATGAAGCTTACGGAAAATACGTGTATACATTGAAAACATTCGTTACCAATAATGGCAAATACTAATAGATCAAGATCGAAAATGCTGAAAAGAAATTTCAGAGGCATTTTTAGTACTAAGCATTTGGAAACATTGTTTTAGACTGATTTTTTATGTGTGATCACGAAGAATGGCGGGTTGATTGTGGTGTATGTGATTGCTATAGGGGTCAAAAATCAAGGTAAATTTCAATAAGGCTCGCACAAAATAAATACCACTAAAATTATATCCAAAAGATATAAATTCGTAATTTTACACAGTTAACAGGATTTATTGTATAAATATATGGCACATATATAATGAAATATCCCTTAAATATGACGTTAAAAAAACCCAGATGGGTTGCGCAGGCCATTGGAGTATTCCTTCGAAGAACCGAAACACCAATCATTTTCACGCTAACTTTCGAAGCAGTAGACGGTTTACGAAGCCGCACGGTTTAGTTTTCGCTATTCGTTTTGCCACAAAGGCCCATGTTTAGTCTTTCACACCAATTGAAAGATGATCGTGGGTAGTCAAGTTTCTGGCCTTTATGAAAGACTATCGCGTACTGGAAAAAGTGGAATAAAAAACCACAGCTTAATTTATCGTTTTCCTTTAAAATATTAAATTTTATCATAAAAGGGCATGAACATTTGTGCCTAATTTTTATAAAATGAGCCTTGGGATTCTTGAGAAATATAGTTTTTTTACAAAAAAATTAGGAAAACTTACATCATACAAAGACGCTTACTCGGTACAGTGAAAAGTACGTGGATTGCTGAACCGCGCATGGCGCCAATTGTGGGTTCGAACACTGATCTCTACATGGATTGGAAACCTGGGCTCGTAATTGAAGCACTGCTGGCCATATTGGTTATCCAAAAAGAGCCCAAGCAGGTGGTTAAGAGCCGGTCATTTATACAAAATTGTTCCCATTGAAATGTGGATAAGCGACATAACAGACTACAGAATCAAGCCAATTCAGTTAGCTCTTTGTATTTGCGCGTATGGGATGCCATGTCTCTAAAACGTGCACCCGGGATACAACTTCTGTTAAACAGGTGTCTCTGGAATGGTATTGTGTTCGGTAGACCAAGATGCCCGCCCGTTGCTCCATTCATCTAATATACAATTACTGTTGTGTAGCCAATCCATTGTATAGAGATCAGTGGTTACAGTGCGACTGCGATAAAACTAAATATTACGCGACCCCTTTTCAAATGTCCATGTTTTCATGGATTGTTAGTGTTTAGGCCAACTAAAACCTTTGTGAATCACAAAAATGATATCTAAAACACCCCTCTTAACATTTTTCTCATATAACTGAGGTTTTAAAAAGTGTAGTTTATTTGCAATAAAAAATTCTAAACGAACTTCGCTCCTATCCTTTGTGTGCTCAACGAAGTTCAAAAGGATGAGGCTTGTGGCAAACTTGCATGTGATATATGCGTGTATGGGATATATTTTCGCTGGCTTCTGTTTCGGTATTGCATGCGGCGTTGTAAATATACCACAGGGAATAAACATGGTAGCTTCCATGATCGTTGTACAGTTGTGTATATTGGTCGGAATAAATCTGGATTTTTTCGCAAGGAATACTCCAATGGCCATGAAAACCATCTGGTACGTTTTATTTAGGGATATTTCATTATATATGTGCCGATAGATTTATACCAATAAATTGCTTTAACAGACATTAAACTTACTCTTCTACACAGACTTTTGCAACTGAGTATATTAACACTAATTATTAATCATAAAATCTAGACTCAAGGGGTAAAATTGGACCAAATTCAAGATGGCCGCCCAAATATCATACAAAACGTAACAACTAAAATATAAGGCGTACAATCCCACAATAATTCAGTGTTATTAAACATACTGTCTCTTGTCTCTTGAAGGTATATTGGTGAGTATATTAATATCAACTTCTCATCCAGCTTAAGTTGTAGCCCAAGGGGTAAATGTTGATCAAAATTCAAAATGCCCGCTAAAATACCATAGACGTATTGTATACATGTAGGTCTAAACCAGGATTGTAAAAAGTCACTTCACTACCTGATTTAGTATAGGTGTTTGATACGACTTTCTAGACTTATATGCCAGTTACTTTCTGGCTTTGAGTGCAAAAGGGATCAAAAATTTACAAAATGGCTACCAAAATACAACATCACTGAAAAGTCAAAAGGTGAGGTAGTAGTTTGCATACTAGTCGTCTGCACCAGAAAAATACTGTTTGAGCAAGTCCAAAGACTGACAAGGTTCTTTACTACATGATTTCCATTTCTCGTACTTGGATAGATACAAGAGAAGTATATGTTTATAAGTCATGATTTTATGTATGCAAAGTAAAATTATAGACTAGAATGCCTGGATCTGGTTGCCTATATGAGTTCTCTTTCTTTCAAAGGGACTTATTACAATGCATTTAAAAAGCCCAATAGCATATCTCCCAATATCAGAATTACTGTTATTCCATAAGTAAGTGAAGGAAAATATGTGGCCATTAAATGCTATTTATCCTTTCGAATTTACTTTTGAGAACTAAACTGAGCAACATACATTCCAAATATGAGATCGGCATGCCTCAATTGCAGTAAACTAAGACTAACAGATACATTATGTTCTAACCTTTTGACTAAGCACAATGAATACAAGATCTTCTAAGTGCTGACACCATCACTGTAAAGCTATTCATATATTTTTTTAATCTTTAACCCTCAAAGTATTAACGTCTGCATTGATTATGTTCATCATATTTCCTTAACAATTCACAATATCAACACTATATACATATTTATTTAAAAGTATTCAAAATTTCAAGTAAGTTTTCAGTACGGTCCACAAATTTTGTTGGACTCATTTTTTAATCTCTAATTGAAACAAGTATAAAACAGGAAAAAGTGTGATTTGTTTCATTTTATATCATTCTTCATTTATGGACCGAATATGATGCAAAAATTATTAAAACGTTTATTAAATCGCATTAGTTTTCTTCGATGTTCCAACCATCTTTTCTAAACTTACTTCCAAGGAAGAGTTCATCAAGGAATATATACAATCCTCAAACTGATTTCAAAATAATATATTTTTAGAACACAATTTACAAAATGGTCATAATCTTCAGTACATTTACAAAAGTTACATTCATCTGTTCCAGAAAGTTTCATTCGTAGCGATTACTCTTACAGGTAATGAGATTATATAAACGTGATAAAAGAATGAATTGGAAGTAAGCTATCTTGTTTTGAACTCTATCGCTCTGTTTGAACATAAAGAAGTTATCACAATTTCCATTATTAAAATCTTCTTAGTAACTAATGCAGAAAGGCTTTTGTTTGTTATATTCAACAATCTATAGATGTCTTTCGAATTGAGCCAAGAAACATATACAGCTTTCTCAAAACTTAACATAAAATATGAGTTATTATTTTTTTCAAAGCAACTCAGGTCTCGATTCCTTATTCTTTCTTTACGATGGGTTAGAATTGCATGACTTACCTTAATAAACTTGTGTAAGTTAAACAAGTTATACATTTTAATATATTCACCAATTCGTCTAAATTGGGAATCTGATTCTAATGCGAATGTCATTCAAAAAATCATTCAAGTTTGTATTCATTCTAACAAACAGAACTCAAGGGATCAAACCAATGCTCTACGATTCTTTTCCATAGTACACCATTGTTCTGGTATTCCAGATATCCATTTTATATTAAGAGAACAAATGTGATATTCCAACCACCATATTCCACATACCCCATAATGGTTTCTCTTTTAACTTTCTCACAGTTTGAACCCCCGAAGAAACTTATCTGTGCAAAGTTTTTATAACCGCTTTTTTGCCAAAATATGAGTTTTCTTGCTTTCCGACCATTTAAATGTTTTCCAATACTGATTGGTTTTTCATTTCCAATTGAGATCCTCCGCTACTTTTTATCCTTACTGAAATAAAATACTATACATTTAACAGAGCTTTCTGTGCATTTTATTTCTATAAATTAGTGGTATTCTTCAAAAACTGATCACCTATTGCTTTACAATTTGTTTCATAATTATGGCAAATATTATACTCCAAAATGTTCATGTGCTTGGGACATAAAGTGTACATGTGCATGCATATTAAGGGTCCAATTTTTTTTTTATTAGTTGAACCCGGTAATTTGGGAACATTTTTCAAAACTTGATTGAATACTTTGGCTGCCTATATTGACCGACAGAAATACTTTTCCATGCCATTCATTCGTATTTTTGCACATATATTTTAACCTGTATCATGCACACGTATGTGACACACTAACATTTGAGTTAGAGGAGGAGCTGAATATCACAGGGGTCTTATTTAAGGAGTTTGCCCCCCCCCCACTACAGAAAATGTTTAACACCTTTGGTAGTTAGTATGGACCCTCTATATGAATGTTAGGTAGTTAGTAATCTCAAATCTCAATTTGTACAGGGGTCAACATTAAAAGTTAATCTGATTATATTTTAAATACTTGCAAATTATTGCCCGAGGAAAGAGGACTCCCAAAAAGTATAGTTTTGATTATGTTGAATGTTTACATACAGAGGTAAGGGTAGAAAAGGGTGAACAATTGAATTATGTGCCCTATGACCTATTTTGTCGCATAACATGATAACTATGCATTGCAGATGCTACAAATTATTCTTTATTTTGACACATTAAGCTAGATGAACAACTTCTTTTATTTTTTACCAAAATTGGAGCAACTTCTGAATTTGACCCCTGTACAAATGGAAACTAACCTTTTTTTACCATTTTAGCAATTTTTACCCTATAACTCCAAAACCAATAGTCATAGATGGTTCAAACTATACATTTTGGGAATCCTTATGAATAGACGGACAATATGGTATACATTTCAACATGATTGGAGCATTTTAAAAGTTTGACCCCTGTGTAACCTTAAATTGGCCCCAATTGAAAAAGTGACACCACAATTTGAGAGTACTAACTACCTAGCATTTATATAGAGGGTCCATACTAACTACCAAAGGTGTCAACCCTTTTCTGTAGTGGGGGGAGGTAAATGATGACGTTTGACCTGGGTCCATACTCCTGCTCTAATTGCGGTCTTATAGGTCTACGGCATCTTCGAGCCACTAGCATTAACTATTGCTAATTTTGCAGTGGTGGTGTCAGCATTTTAAAGATCCCAACATATCTGACAGTCTTAGTTTACTGAAATTTAGGCATCCAATCTCATTTTTGGAAAGTGTGTTGTAAGAACAAGCTGACTGAACTCTACATGATCGTTCGGGCCCAGTTATTAATAATGGGAAAGGATAACTATCATTTACTCGTCTGACGATTCTCTTCACTTCCTACGGAATATATTGGAAGATATGCTGTTACCTTTCCAAATGTCTTGCAAGTCATTTCCAAGGTCCAGACATTCTAATCTACAATTTATATTTTGCATACATAAAAGTATGACCTAAAGCTAGGCCTACAAAGTGACTATACACAAAATTTAACAAAGCATATCATAGTAGGCCTATGCCTCTTTCTTATTCTAAGACACCTAGAAATAGAATGTCATTGCATTTAGATGTGAAATCACCTTGAGTAGTCTTCCTTTCACTGGATACAGGTTTCCTCCGTGTACCTGTCCTTTCTTTATAAATAAATTTTGAATAAAAAAATCACATATGAGGAAGTATATATTTTTCATTTTATTACATCAGTTTCGGCTCATGGGGAAAGAATGTATGCTGGTAAGTTATTGAAGATATGCTCAGGTTCACTGGACGGTATATAGAAGTAAGTCGGATAACCTTTAAAGGTAGAAATGCATTAATTACAAAAAAATAAATATGAAATATGTTGCATTTGGCGGCCATTTTGAATTTTTAACATTTTGACCCCGTTGCACTCAAATTCAGCAAAGCAACCGGCATTTTCGTAATCAGCACAAAAATTCAGTCTAGAAAAGTTGTTTGAAACGCTCCTACTAAAAAATGCCTGTACTTCCTTAATTAATCATCTTTTTGAGAATCTCGTCTAGTCTATAAGAACAATTCAACTTTCAGAAGTTAGGCAATATTTTGTGTTTTAGGATGACTGAGGTGACATCGATCGGTGTCATGCTTCAACGTTAAATTATGCGAGAAAGCTGGTTTTTATTGGCAAATATATTGTACTCAAAATCAGATTGTACCCTTGACAACATTACAAAACAGCCCATTTGTGTTACTTTTGGCTAGTTGTTCTGAAAAGAGTTTGCTGCTGTTTCTAGTTATACCCTGGGGGTATTTTATTTCCATAGGTTAAGTATTTCTTAATCTTCTGTAGATAACAAAATAATGTGTTATGTTGAAACTAGGGGGCAGGGTACAAAATAACCGAAGACAATTGCTGTCGGTGCCCCTACCAGTTGCCTTGATGCCCAAGAAGTTATCCTATTGTTTTGCTATTCTTTTACATGTAATTGCCTTCTAAATTGATGTGCCCTTTAATAACTGCCTTGAAATGGGGTGCCCTTCAGAATCCTTATTTTGCACCCTGCTAGGGGGGACAATGCAGACCTTTACAAATGACACATTTTCAACTGTAAATTAAACTTTGCACTTGAACTCTGTTGTCGCCACATTGTCCCATTGACTTGCTCAATTTTCAATAAGTTGTTGATATTTGAAACAAAACCATTGCTAAACCATTTAAAGCCAACTGCTGGAAAATGATGCATCCGATTTATGAACTTTCCTTAATGTCATATGCAGACAAAACAACATACTTGGGACATCATAATCCATGGTTTTGTTACTTGAAAGAGGAACAATAAAGAATGCAACTTTCCAACTATCAGTTATGTAATTAATTGCAAGAATACACACGTTCTTCAAATTAGAGCAAGTTCAATTAAATTCCCATACTCTTATTTCTTTTATTATAAAGTTATGTTAGAAGTCACATGGTCAATGAAGACCTTGATAGTCCCCCTAAGTGATGATTTTGAGAATAATCAGTCTACAATCTACAGTTTCCATATCCTATGCACATGTGGTCTAAAGGAACCATTAACTATGGGCATTAAAAAGAAAAGACCATTGGTTTTTGGAAATTTGTAGAATTTGTTAGTTTGAAATTTCTAGATGCTGGTCTGGTAGCTAGTGACATGCACCTTCTCCTCTCCTTTTAGCAACTAATCCTTGTAATACCTGCACCTTGGCATCAGTCACATCCACTATGACGATGCAGATCTCTTGCATACCACTGACTCCTTGCGTCATATCTGTGACTACGCCATTGCATACGTCTTCATATCTGTTCACTGTATCATCAGTATTGCTCTAGGATACCCTCTGATATGAGTTTATGGTGGTTCACCCAAAACTTGGTTCACTGTTACTGTTGCCTTATTGCTACAGCATGTTGGCATTTGACGTTCAGAGGAATCTCATTAGCGGAACGTCAGACTACTATGCCTGTGTAGACACCCACTGTGGGCTACTTATTACAATTGCTATCAATACAACGTGAAACTTGACCTTCCATACAAGTCCTGTTTACTATAGAAGATTTAGTGCAGTGCAGAAGACATAATATTATACATACAAAATTGGTTCCTAAATTTGATTTACTTGCAACACAAGAATGCAAATGAAGTTCAGGTTACATCATCAGTCATGCTGTTTTTTTTTATCAGACAAAAATGAATACCTACAACATTTGCCACAAAAAGTATCTTGCATGTTTTTTTTTCGATCAGCATTGGTGCCTAAGTTCAATAATTTTGAAGTTATCACATACCTATTTTGTTGCCAGGTCTTGCTCTTTCATTTAACACCTTACTTGTAAAATCGTCACAAAAAGCTCTAGATAGAACGCCTGGAAGACTAAAACCCCCAAACCAAAAGTTACAGTTTTGATAGTTTACAATGGCATTGACAGTGTACTGTGAGAACAACACGCAGACCCCAATCCAATATTGCACCTAGGTTTTCTTGCTCATTCAGTCAGAAACCTTGCTTGTGTACAATATACACATATATTATTGCGTTGTTCCACACCTGTTTCAGTCATTCTCCCTTCAACAAACCAACAACAACAAATAGGGGAGAGTGGCGCCGAAAATCAGCCCTTAAAAATGTCATTTCCCGACATAACTGCCGACAAGTGAACATTTTGGCACGCGAATTTTTTAATTGGGGTGTGCCGGGGGGGGGGGGCATGGGGGGGGCTTTGCCCTAATTTGTTGCTTGTTTTCTTGCCCCCTAGTTTGCCCCCCCCCCCTGGCCGAAAGAAAAATGAGGATTTTGGCAAAATTCGGCGATTTGGGGCCAAAAATCCCAAATTTTTTGGGGAAAATCAGCGATTTGGGGCCAAAATTGGTTAAAATCTCAACAAATTTGATTCTTTGCCCCCCAGGGAATTTCACTTTGCCCCCCAAAATTTCACTTTGCCCCCCCTTTTTCCCCCAGAAAAAGAGGTCTGTCGCTGCCGTCCACTGGGGGTGTCACCTCCCCCCCCCCCCCCACACACCTCACTCCCCTCTGGGGACGGACTTCTGACTACAGCTCAGCTCACAAAACTGGATACAGCATGTAGCACATTCAACATCCCATTTAAATGGAAACCATCACCCAACATCAGCTTAACTTGTTCAAAAACATAAACAAAATGGTATAAATAAAGAGTCGTTGGGAGTTTGATAAGATTTTGTGCACATTGGAATCCATATTTTATTGCAGGTTACAGGTGAGGTCCTCAATATGAAACTCCCTTGCATGAGCAGGACCCTAGAAATGGGAGTAACTTTGCCGTGTCAGCTCTCAAAAAATCTTGTACAAGCAGCACAAAAAATATTCGTGCTTTGTAATCCTTGTGTTTTAATACACCATCAGAGCATCAAAAGGTTCTTTCATAGTCAAAAAAGCTTTTTAACACCCGATTTATTTGCTGACATTTTCTACTCAAAAAAAATAGGGAGGAAGCGTCCCCAAGAGTTGATCAGATTTGTGTTCGAAGAATAAGAGGGTGACTTTGACCTCCCATCTGTTACACAAAATTTAAATTGGCAAAGAACAAAGATCATAATTATATTTAATTGTTTGAAAAAAAGTAGTTCTTTAAGAAAGTATCATTTGTTGCCTTTTCTAGTTTGTATCGGGTATAGCCTAGCAATAACAGATTTTGAATGGAATGTTGTTCACTTTGTTGTTTGGTTGATCATTAAAAGTGGCACTGGCACATTTTCACAAAATGCGAAAATTTTATTCAATTTGCATTCTCAAAGATAGTCTGGCTATTGGAAGATAGCAATCATGTTTACACATAAAAATAACTTACTCCAAAAAGGATAGAGGAGATAATAAGAGGTTAAGGACACCCAGGTAATTTGTTGACTAACTTTTAAGTTTTCCATAACTATAATCAACAAATGTTGTACATGTATATCACATGAATATCATGACTCGTACTAATTGATACTTAAAACCACAAAGGTCACGCACCGTTCAAACAAGAGTGCATTGCATGGGAAACATGCATACGGCCTGCGTTTCTTGTGTTAAATGCCAACCCGTAGTCTGCGCATAATGTCGCCAGTCTGTTTACCCATAAGGATGCAGTTTGTCGTAAGTCAGTTCAGGCGAGGGCTAAGGTTTTTAACCAGGCAGAGGTTAAAGAATAGATTTGAAAAAAATTTGAGGACTGCACTATTTTCAAATGGCCAGCGCTCTTAAACATAGGGGGTGAGGGAGTTGTTTTTTTCAATCAGAAAAGAACACTAAGACGCGATGAATTTGGCTAGTTTGAGTGTGCTGTGTTAATTAAGGTTAACAGGCTATGCAGTTATGACTAACACGAGGGGGCATATTTGCTTATTTTACGCATCGTTTAAAAGTGGGGGAGGGTTAGGCAATTATAGGTTAGCAAAATTTTTTCCCCTTATCTGTGATCAACATGATGATCGGTCATTGATTAAAACTCACAAATGATATGAGGAGAGCGTTTGAAAAGAGCCGTAAGGCAGGCGTCGTCTTGGGGAACCTTACTGCACATATGACACCAGTGGCACCAGGCTTTACACTCAAGCTTCTTAGGACCATCCCGAATCGTCATCTTGTAAAAATTAAATATTGTAACATGGTTTCAAACAGTAACTTTGTTCTTATGGACCAGTGATGGGCAGAGCAGTCCGACTTCATTGTCTGAGGAACGGAGTCCAACAAGGATTCAGTCTTGGCGCCTACGGTTCATCGTGTATATGGCAGCGACTAAGCTGGACTAAGGCTATGCCAACGGTTTGCTCTTTTCACCCGGACAGAAGCTGGACTGAAGCAATGGCAGAACCAGGGGATGGCAGGGGATTTAGGGCCAAAAATGTCCAACACATTTTGGGACGAAATAATCGTAATTTCGGGCCAAAATTGGTTTTAAAAATGACTCCAATTTTTTTAAATATTTTTAATTTTTTTAATTTTTTTAATTTTGACACAAAAAAAATGCACTTTTACGTACCCAGATTGCCCCCACAACCCCCCCCCACACCCCACCCACCCCCCCCCCCCGCCCCCCCCCCCCCCCCCAGCCCACCACCCCCCCCCGAAAATGAAAAAGACTGGCTCCATCACTGGATGAAGTAGAACGGTACACTTATGCAGTAGGTCACTTGCAGCATATTCAAGGCATGGAGACTCAAAGCTGAGTGAAGCAAGACACACCGCTTTCTACCTTTCATCTTTAAACACCAAAGACGTTCATTGCCAGCTTCAAATCAAGCTCAATGGAGCGCATCTGTCATACGATCCTACACCAACTTATCTGGGAGTGAAGCTTGGTCGGCAGATTACTTATCGGCAGCATCTCGAGTCAGTATGTGCAAAGGTATCTTCGAGGAATAACCTCCTATGCTGGATCCTCATGGGGTGCTAGTCCATCCACTCTATGCACCACCAACCTGGCTCTAGTCTACAGTGCTGCTGAATATGCCGCCCCAGCATGGTGCAATAGCTCTCAAACAAAAAAAACTGGACACATTACTCAGCGAGACCATGAGAACCATTACTGGCTGCCTTTGTCCCACTCCATCTGAGTTTCTACCAGTGCTTTCAGGCATTGCATCTGCAGTGCTTCGGAGAGAACATCACACACATAAACTGGTGAATAAGGCTCTGTTGGACAACAAGCACCTGCTGCCAGCTCGGCAGACAGAGACTGCGCTCTTGTTGACCTTTCTGTCAACATGCTACTAAACTCTCCAGCTCCCATTCAACATCTTACAGACATGGAACACGGCCTGGCTAGATAGCCAAGACCAGACCAATTCACTATCACACCTATGACAGAAGTCCCCCCCCCCTGGTAGCAATCTTCCACATAAGGATTGGGTCACCTTGAACAGGATTCACACAGGAATCGGTCGTTTCAACAGCAATATGCGCCGATGGGGGGTGCGACCACCTCCAGCCTGCCAATGTAGTTCTCCATCACAGACTGTGAATCACATTCTTAATGATTCCCGCACCCTCGTCGACCTGATATAGACTTCTCAAACCCCAACCAATCAACTGTGAGCTGGCTCCATCAAATTCAACGATTCAGCTGCTGCCTCATACGCAAGAAGTAGATTGATTATTATATACACTTTGTACATGGTCAATTGGTTGTGACGCTATGACCCTTTAAGGGGAACTAGAGATTTTGAGGCACCCAAATATTGTGCCATAATAGTAATTTCATATAGAGTAGACACTCAATATATTTCTTACCTTGTATTTTGCTACAGAAATGTCTTAAGAGAAAAATAGGTGATTTTGATTTGCTTATATTCAAAATTAGAAAGTTCACAATTTTTGTACCAAAGAACCAACTTTCTCATCTTTAAATCTCTTCAGAGGGAAGATTTTTAATGGGAAGCTTTACATTAGGGCAAAAATCAGTACTTCAATTGTTGTTGGCACACCTGATATGTGAAACTATCTCGTTGCACCTTTAGGTTGTAATTATTTGGATTCAGCACATTTTCAGTGCGGATTTGGCACGAAATATGCCGATTTAATGATGCGCAGAAAAACGCAAAATTGATGAAAATTGGGCGCAGAATTTATGTTTTCTAAGTGCGGATTCTCCCAGACCCTAGGCATACGCTTAAGCATCCCTACAGTACTTATGTGCCTGTGTGTCCTGTTTGAGTTTAATGCAAATTGCAATCACCCTGATTGCAGTTGCCATTTCACAGTAGTAATTTCTGTTAGTATCAGATAAAGCATAAATGTCTTGGTATCACCCACAGTTTGCAACAAAATGTCCCTTTAAGTGATCCCGACTGTCATGGCCAAAAAAAGACTTGGGTACCTGCAAAAAATACAAAATAGCAGTATCAACAAATATCACGGGCTTCATGCTAAACACCATATGGTTAACCTCATTACAGATACATCCATTCCTTGAATTACTGATTGCAAAATACATTGTGAAAGCAAAAAAATAAGTAATGTGAGCCTGTGACAAAGCAGAAGTGCTGAATCTTAACATTTCTTATTTTGAAATTGATTACATGTTACACATACACCCAATGGTAACCAAGCCACGGCACAGGATAGCTGCCCTATGAAGACAGCATCCACAAACACACACACAGACACACATAATCAAGTGTTCAGCGTCACCTTGCCATCGCATCTTGGGGTCTAAAAATTTTGGCACAGTGATTATGTCTTATTTTATATAGAGTATGGTGAATCTTTACCTAACTTTTTTTTTTTTTTGCTTTTGGTGAATCTTTGACTAATAAGTTATATGAAAGGGTGAATCTCACCCTATTTTTTTCATCACAGCTGTTTGAAAGTCTCATTTATTATGACACACCGAGAATAAAACAAAGATTATCGACGGTGACACACTTTTGACAACTGATTTGCAATATTTAGTCCACTAACTATATTCTGTGTAAATTTTAAGAAATTTCATTGCGGGCAAATATTATTTTTCTTAAAAATCTAGTTTTCTACGTCTTTCTATGGAGAATGGGCATAGGCCAATATGGCAAGATTCCACAATGGATTTGTCTGATTTTTGCAGAGATAATAGCTCTTGCATGTCCCTACTTATACCAGTTGTCAAAATTGTGTCGTCACCATGGCTCGAAAAAGTGGGGAATTTGGAAGCTGCTTCCCAGGAAAGTTGGCCATTTGGAGGGAAATTTGGCCATTTGGAGGAAATTCATACATAAGATATAGCGGGAAATCTGTGAGATATGCAACTATCTTCCTGGGAATTTACATTTTTTCGAGCCCTGGTCGTCACTGCTTAAAATTGTTCTAAAAATAAAAGAGACAATTTGTATGGGGTCAAACAGCTCATACAAAGGTGAATAAGGGTGAATGTTTGAGGAGGGTAGGTTCAAAATCCCAATTGATATCTGCATTAAAGGTCCATGGACATGCTTAAAAATACCCTCAAAAAATTGATTTACTCATGTATTAGTATTAAAGCAAATTTGGCATGAAATAGTAACTGCGAAACCTTAGCTTTTATCAAAATTGGGCATAAAATCATGGGCTTCTGATAGAAAATTCCAAAATGAAAGTGATTTTCACACTGGCCGCGATGACCCGCATGTGACATTTTAGTAGTGTAAGTGTCTTGAGCTTTATGTGGAACACTAGCGACACAGCACAGATTTCTTGCATGCATAGTGACTTCTTGCGGTATGCGTCATATCGGTGATCGGTGTTGTACGGCAAGTTTTTTTGTTGATTTAGGCCTTAAAATCCGTAATAATGCCGCACGCTATATTGTCGACAGCTGCACCAGCAGACGCGACCGTGCCGACAAGGAGAATTATTATCAGAATAGGCCAAGTATAATAAATGAAGACCAACAAGGAGAGAGAGAACTGGGTTTTTTTTATCCGTTTAACAAAACCCAAGGCTTCATTGCTCCCGATGCCTAACACAGCAAATTATGATCAACAACGGTGTGTGGGATAGGCCTACTTTGATCCACAAAGTTTCCTGATCGGAGCTTATAAATGTCACAAACACCTGACTAAAGTTAAAAGACGCTTTGACGTTGCTGCCAGTGACAGCGTACCACAAGCAACAGGACCACTTCTCGTTCACATGTTCAATTTGATGCTAAAAACTTTGAGGAAACAAAGATAAGCTAAAGACCTTTGCCTACTTTCTAGACAAAGTAAAATGCTTTAAGGGTTAGCTTGACCATGGAGGGCATAATATTATGCCAGGGCTGAAGACTATGATGGAAATAAGGCAGGCTAAGATTAAATGACCCTTACCCTGTTTTGGTCCCACTGTGGTGATTTTGACCCTGGGTGTAACCCTATTTTAACAGGTCAAGACTCCAGAAGTGACATTGACCTTATGAAATGGAAGCAGAGCTTAAATACAGTGTTCAAAATTTCTTCCGGACACCACTTACATGTATAAATTTATGAAAAAATTGCTAGCCACGTCATTGGTGAGCTTTTTAAAGTTCTTGAATATCCAATAAGAGGCACATGTGGTGCAGTGGATCAGAGTTGCCTCATAAAATTAAGGTGTGAGGTCGAGCCCTACAGTACGCCAATGTGTTGTGCACTTGGGCAAGGTACTTTACCTCGGCTTTGCCTCTCTCCACCCTGAGGAGTATAAATGGGTAACGGGCATATGCTAGGAATTGCAAAACAGACTCGCTGTGCGGAGGCAAAGTGGCGAAACCCCCCCAGCACATTTATGAGGAGTTCTGGCCCAACCGCCAATTGACAGAGATAGCACTCCGCCTGGGGGTGCACCATTTTGCAGTTTTGAATATCCAAAATGTTTGAATTTGTCACAGTGATTTAACTGAAAAAGTCTACACTCAAGATTATTGTCATCTGATTTGAACCCTTGATTGAATAAATTTTGTTTGTATACCTCCAGACTGCAATTCCTATGTGTTTTCATGAAGTGCATGACCGGTAACTTGTCAAGATTCATAAGCTATGTGCTGTTACAGTGTCGTGTGCAACCAGTAGGCAACACAAAAGTCGCCATTATAAGTGGTTGTATGCATGCTTTACACATGCGTCAGCAAATTTGAGCCGCACACCAAATTCAAATATCACCGAACTGCATACATGCAAACTGTTCTTGACACGATTTTATGTCATATTTTATATTTTAACACTTCAAGGTTAATTAACATGAATTGTTGATGCTTTTCCTTCCCTAGTAAAACATACTCTTAGCACCCAAAATAATCCAGCAAGTTTTCATGTTCTGTAAATGTTGATTCGGCAACCTTTAACCGAGTGTTGTTTAAATATCACAAATAGGATTTGCATGCAGTTTGAACCAAATTCACCTTTGACCTTCAGTTAATTTTATGATCTAATGGCAAGAATGACCTTTAATCCATTGTTAAAGAAGACAACTATCAGTTGATTCATTCGAAGAGTCAAAATATTGAAATTTGCAGGATAGGAATAGCTTTAAAGTGAAGGATTAAGTCTGTAGAATTTCATAAGTTACTTTTTCCAGCTGAAAACTTGACCCAGAAAAGGAAGAGAAAAGAAAACGATAGTGTTTCAAAGATATGATTCCATAAGTTAGTGTTGCAGTAAGTGGTCCGTACGGACAGTAATGACCAATTTACCCAATTTGTCCTTAATAGGTTGTTTTCTGGCCTTATAATTGCGGATATGTTAGTACACCTGGACTTGGTAGACTGCATAAAGCTGATTTTTGATGATTTTTTAGTTTCTGATTTAGCAAATCACTGATAAGTGCTTTAATGAAAATGGCACTAAGCACTCAATATGGCATTTGCAAGTTTGGTATTGATCAGTAACAAAATAATGTCTTCAAACTCTAGAAATTGTGGACAAAAAGTACTCTAGGATGGGCTCCATATGATCAGAATTGAAAAGAAGGGCATAGCTACCAGATAAAATTAATCTCTTGTGAAAAGATTCAATAATCTATTTGTTAATATTTTTTGGGGTGTAAAATACACATTTAACACAGTGCTGGAATAGGTAATAAGGTATTGACTGCATTATAGCAACAATAGACCCCGTACACACTATCAAAATCTTTTAATTCAACTAAGCGTTAACGAAGATTAAAAATTTATAAGTATAGTGTGTACGAGCTTCATCCTTATTGTAACGAAGATTAATTTTGCTTAATTCAAGAGCAAATCAGCTTCTTTAATTAGGGAATGGTTATTTCGATTAAGAGATATACTAGTGTGTACGCACATTTCGTTGAATTAAGAGGTGATGTGTGTGGAGTACATACCAAGGCCATATTTCCAGTGGCACACTTGTTTCAATCTTTGTTAGTTTTCTGCTAGTGTGGACGCAATTGTATCTTAATTCAAGTGTAGTGTGTACGCACGCTTTATTAACTAATCAAGATTACTAATCTTCGTCGAAAAAAGAGCAATTGTGCAGGTTGTACGGGGTCATGCTGAAAGACGGTGCAGAGTCAATGTTGGAAGGGTCATAAGAGTCCTATTGAGTTGACTAAAGGGGAATATTTCATTAAACAAGACCATGTCGCAATATTATCGTGATATTGCGATATTATTTGACCTTGATATATGATATCAAAAAGCTAGGCAATGCCCATCCTTATCAACTTGGACCTCCAACATCACTGCTAAACAGTTTATAGCAGGAGGAATAGTTCATTGGTAGAACAGCAGCGCTGTCACCTTTGGAGCCTACTTTTATCCGTTTTAAGATAAGCACTCCTGATATTCCCTCTATGAAGGTGACTTAGTAGGGAAAAAATTCACCTTGTGGCAGTATCTCTCTCTTTGTCTAGATTAGTGTGTTTGAGGTCTCTGGGCTTTGGACCAGACTTTGGTGGGTTAAATCAGGCGGTGAAGGTCATTAATCTCAGCCAATTCGGTCAACAGCGACCACTTCTTGACAGGCAACACAATTTTGTTTACGCGCATGTGCATTATCAATAAAGTTGCTAAAGATAGCGCGTGACTCTTCAATCAGCTATTAAAAACTCCACGCGAATACGATCTTCACACGCTTTTCTGCAAAGACTCAGGCGTTATAACCGCCCTGCTTCATGCTTGCTCGTGCATTGATTGTATGTAAAATAACAGCAGCATCTATTCAAGTTCCAATTTATCTTTGACTTTTCTGATTTTGATCATTCACAAAATGGTGCTTTTGGACTATTTAATATCTTGTTCATCTGATTTAAAAGTTGACAGCATTTTTATATATTTAGAAAATTGAGGCATGTAACAAATCATGGTATCTGGTGACCATTCAATCTACTGGTATTGCCAGTATTAGGAGATGTGTGTTGTAGTTTTGTTGATGTCAGAGTCCGCTGGGAGTTCAATCGAGTCTGAGTCCAGAAGGTCTGAGTCTGCGGTGAATCCAAGTCCATGGCACGGCACGGGGCCCTGAGGTTTGAGTGGATAGCACGGCATGGGGCCCTGAGGTTTGAGTCCATGGGACCCGAATCCGAGTCCACCGAGCATGAGTCAAGTCTGAGTGACTCGGACTCGCCAATTGAGTCCGGACGAGTTCTGCTGTTCTAAACCCCCAAATCGTAGTGCGTCACGCGTCAAATCTGCAACCGATTGCGTCAAAATCGTGTCGTACAGGCTTAGAAGAAACACTGAGCGAAATGTTCCAGACACACATATGTCACAAATGTTCACAAAGGAAATGCAAGACCGAAAACAATACAGTGGGGCTATCTACACAGGGCACCAGATCCTTCCAAGATCCAGATGTGTGAACGTAAGTTGCTGTCTGCACGATGCACATAACATTTCACAGCGGATTGTTTGCACTGATAAAACAACTCTATCTCGTTAAGTGGCGTGCACGTCATGCGTGTATGGAATCGCGTGTTAGTAAGCATGACACTGTGCGACGCAATAGAAACCGCGCTAGAAGCGTGTTTCTATCCGCACTCCCTAATATTTCGATCTCAAGTTTGAGGGTGACGTTACTGACTGTACGCGTTAGGTTTTGCACCCTTGAAACACACCCCTGAACCTTTCCATTGCAACCCCACGTGAATTAAGGCGGCACAATCGAAATGCTTAAGCGAATGCAGAGTCGCATCATTACGTATACGTCACCCTCATGACTCAAGACCGAACAGAGTATAGCTGTGGCCTGTGCCATTGGTGCCAGTAAACACGATCCTCCTATATTGGTAATACACCATGCAAGCCACATTGGAATCCCTTCGTGTAAGCCCCAGTAAGTGATGTGTTAGCATATGAGGACATTTCTTACCGAAACCATGATCAGGTATGGAACTACTAGTTGAACTAGTAACCTATGTTTAACAATCACGACGATACACAATACGTGATCGTCAAGATCATCATTGCCTGCCTAGCCTAGCCCTTGCCTTTCTTCAAATAACAAAATCGCAACAACCGGCTCGGGCCTCGCAATGGGTGACGAGCTAAATATCACGTATCATCTCTGTAACAAAACATCCACGACGCTACTATACTCTTCCCATGCAACAACTACTGTGGTCTGCTGAAGAGATGAGCTGAGATGAAGGCAACGGCAAATTGAAACTAAAATCCATAACATATTTGCAAATTTCAAGTGCTTTTTTCTCAAAATTTCTTCATCCAACATCTTTTGTTGGATGAGAAACGTTGCTCAAACCGCATTGTTCTACCTATATGCCAAAAGTTGTAGAGGTCTGTTTGGTAGATTAAATGTAATTGATATGGCCAAGTGAGTCGATTTTAAGCGTTGTCACCATTGGTCTAAGGTATATTTCGCAACCTTAAATCCCAACTTCAGTAACGAACATTACTGACCTTCGCCGCCTGGTTTAAATCTAGTTTTGTGAGTGCTCACCATTCCACTTCCTCAAAGAGCATATTGCTGGAGTTGAAGAAGCTTCATCTGTGCTGAGCCAGATGAATAGGACAAGTCGGCAAATGCCTTGCTCTCGACTAGGAGGGCACAGTGATGTGTTGATCTGCAGCATACCACTCAAGAGCTTTGACCTTAAACCAAACTTAAAAAACATTTAAAAAAAAAAAAAAACATCGGTCCTCGGACCGCTTGTGTCGCCCTGCCATCGGGTTTGTCGAATGAATAGCCTCACCTGACCTTTGACCTTGATATGTGACCTTGACCTAATAAACCAAGTTTGTTTTCCCTTGAACTTCAACTTTCAATGTAGGTCAAATAGCAAAAGGGGGAAAATGTTTTTTTAAAGTATACCACATGTTCAGTTCCAATTTCAAGATTACACAAAAGGTAAATAGTTGTCCTACCTGAGTGTTATAGTACAAGAGTTTCAAGGCAACTGCCGGTTCAGGTCAACTATGGGTAAAGTTTCATATTCATCGTTTGTTTTAAAAGGATGTTGCCAAATGTTGTCTTACTGTACATAATCGAAAAATAACAAGTCACGTTGTCAATGACATTTTATGGCAAATATTGCCGTGGTCCACAGGGTTTATGGGAGAGCCACTAGTCATATCTTTAAAAGTCGCACTTTGGAAAGGTGAAACACAGACTATATACATTTTCTAATTAGTATGACCCAATGAACCGATTTAAAACCATTCAACAAAATCAGTCATGCTATCAATAATACCTTGAACTGTCTTGACATATTGTACTAAAACCTAGGTCGTAAATATGGCACACTATACCTTTTTAGAAACCTTATGAGCAACCGAACAGATTGGTATATTTTAAAACATTAAACTTTTATTGTTTACCCCTGTACAAATTTTGCCCCCTAATAGAACACCCAAGAACACATTTTAAAAAATGACACCCATGATTTTCAGATTCTCCATGAAATTCTGTATTGGAAAAACATTGGTGTCAAAATTGTATATCAAAAAACTAAAACATTAATTACATTTTCCCATGTACTATAACCCTTTTTAACGACAACTGACACCAACAGACATCATCAACAAAAACAATCAACAACAACAGTGGACAAAGTGATCCCTAAGTGTCTTCCTGCTTAAGGCAGGCAACACAATGTCTTCCTGCTTAAGGCAGGCGACACAAAAAGCATACTACAAGGGGAAAAATCAGTCAACTTGTGTAATTTGCAACCACCAAGTGTGCTTGTGATGTTTAGTTAGTGCAATGACTTATTTCTAACCCTGGACAAAAGAACTCTATGAAACATTTTGATTGTTACATATTTATTGAAGAGTTTTATATGGCTTTTATATGAGAGATATGATCTTTAAAAACAATACCCACCAAAATGGCATCTTTAAAATCATTTCCATTTTACTGTGCTAACACATCAAATAATTTTGTTATGTGTTGGATATTTAAAGAACATTGGCTCTTTTGGGGTAAATATGAAAAACCAATTAATTTCCTAAATGTAAATGTAGAAACAGAAATGTTTTACTTTTCAATGCATTTGTGTTGCATTTTTCTAAATTTCAATGATTTGCTTTAAATTTTAGACAATAAAACCCAATTGTTTATTAGTATGTTAGAAGCCCTCGTGTACCATTTCACTTTGTACCAAAAAGGTTTTTTTTTCCTTAAGGGAGACCCATGGACACCCTGCAGTGTTATCCACTATGTGTTTGAATAATAAAGCGGTTTGAAATATTGCATTCTTTTATAAAACATGTAAGGCCTTTTTTAACATTCCAATGAAAATGCTTCCATCTGTACAAACCCCTGCTAAGCTATGAGCAAACAATAAAACTAACACACTTACTTTGGTAGATGTAACGGAGGCAATGGTAGCTGTGGGGGAGGTGGTCCCATTCCCCACGGTGGGTTATAACAAGGAGGTGGGCCGAACTCCTCCAACAATGCAATCATTGTCAATCAATCCAAACGTTAAATCCAAAGACAAATAAGGGCTAAACTGGTAGCTTTGATTATCAATCAGCAAATCCAAATAAATGTCTAAAGCACACCAAATTACAGCAGGCAAGATACAGTCACAAATTGGTTAACAGACTATCATCCACATGTACTCCAAGTAGTTGTATGCATGTTAAGTGGTTCAGGTTATGACATCAAATGCGTCCCAATCTCGTGTGCAATGTAATATGATGCCATGCAAACAGATGCTTGTTATGGCTTGTTTACATGTGTGCAAAGCTAAACTCACTTCCTGGGAATCCCTAATCATATGACTGCCCATCAGTGTTGCCATCCTGTTTTACACATTCGTCCACATCAATTTATCCAACAGGTCTAATATGAGTGTCTACATCAAAAACACGGTACATACTGTTGCAATTTTCTTGCATCATCTCAAATTTGAGCCTTAAGTTTGTTTACGCAGACCTCTGTGTTTTGTTCATAAATGCAAACATACCTCAATGGAAAGTGGTTTAGAAAATGGTTTCTACAAATTAATAGAAATTTGTATCATCAGAAAACCTCATGTCCCTTCAAATATTATGATGTTGGGAGGAACATTTATGGTGTAGGACACAAATTTCTTCTAATTGCAAGTGATTTATAGTAGAACACCAACCATGAACATTTTGGAGAGGACAATAAGCTCAGTATGCTAAAGTCACAATATACTGAATATGTTATCAGAAACTTTTCAATTACTACACACAGATGTACAATTGCAATTCATGAGAAAGTTCAGGAGATTTGCATACAAATGGACCTTGTGGCAAGAGATCACAGAAGACCAGGGATAAGTCTTCAATTATTTTATCGATTATTTAAATTGTGCATTGTGCATGCAGCGATTAATTTGTGCATTTAACTTTTTTTTAGTTACATGAATGAGTGTGTGTAGCTTTTATTTTGTAATACAAACACTGACCACTAATGGTGCTGATTTAGGCTTAATCATTTCAGATGAGGTAAAACGCTTTACAACCATGCAAAAATATAACTTTTTAAAAATGACAAATTTGACATGCTCTTGCTACAAAAAACATCCTTAAAAATTATTTTTATGAAGAATATCTCTTTTGGGACCAAACTTGCATGCTCCTAAAGCATGCATGTTATTTTGCGCAAAATTAGTGAGCCTGTTGCACAGAATATTTTTGCTTTATTTTCATAAATTTTAGTTGATATAAGAGGAACCATATCCCTAATTTTTGTTTTTAGGAAAACATGGGCTTCTTAATTTGGAATTTAGTTTAAAGGTGCTTGTTCCGATTTATGTCTATTGTGTTCTCTACTTGAGCCTGGCACTTGCACATATGTCCCATCAAGTACCTTGGGAAACAAACTTGCGGTTTTGATGGTAGCAGCAATAATGCACATTGCAAAGCCCTATTCAATACTGTGCTAATATTGATGGTTAACCATTAATTTGTCGTTTTTTTGTTTATATCTTGGGAATAAAATGGATTTGAGGGCTCAAATTTCAGGACGACAATGAGAAAAATATGGCCTTTCATCTGATATCAAAACCGATACTACTTCTGGGTAAATCGATTGGAACACACACCTTTAATAGTCACTTTTGGAAGCCATTTTAGGCCCTGAATATTTATTAATCTTTCCTGGAGATGGCCAGAACACACAAGTGTTGAAAAAAAAAAACCTGTGTGCGCTTGGCCGAACTCGAACCGGCAACCTCGGCATTACTAGAACGGTGCTCTTACCAATTAAGCTAACAAAGCCAGGGTTGGTAGAGGAGCGATAGATATTATCTATAGGTGTTAGGTCCGAAAGGTGTCCATCGAGACTTCATATAATATTGCTGTGGGGAGTTCGTCACTCCTCCCGCACAGCGAGTCTGTTTTACATTTCCACCATATCCCGGAACCCATTTACTCCTGGGTGGAGAGAGGCAAGCGAAGTAAAGTGCCTTGCCCAAGTGCACAACACATTGGCGACAGCAGGGGTTTATGAGGCGAATGCTGAACCAACTGCACCACATTACCTTACCCCCCCCCCCCCGAATCAACTTCCACTTTTTGGCTAAAAACCATTTGGCTAAAAAGAAAATTATGTGCAACATTTCAGTACTTATCTTGAAGAATGACATTTTAAACAGTTAACCTTCTCCCTGAAATGACATTGTTTATTAAATTGATGACGAATTAAAATGACACTTTCGTGCATAGGGATTTTACAATCGAGAAAATCCTGGACGCAGAGAAGTACCAACATGCCTAGCACAACACACTTGATTTGGTACCAATGGACAGCCATGGTCATCTTCTTTCCATTGTTACCAAAATGTGTACCAACATGCCTAGAAGTACGTCAGAATGACGTTGTTGTTATAAAGTTCACATGTCAGCAAAACTGTCAATTTCCATAGTACACAGTGTTGAATAAGGGTAAATTAGTTTTGCACCCAGAAGTTTGGTATATCCGATTTCCACGCATTTTTTCCCTCTACTTGATGGGAAATGACTAGTTTTATATACTCAGGGCATTTTAGTGCTACAATATTTTTGAGTCTGTAATATTGCAAAATGTCAATTTTCCACCCATATCCAGTAGGGTACTTATTTTGATACCAATGGAAAGAAGAAACTCAAGCTATCCTGTGGTACCAAATTTATAGGGGTTGGCAACCACACCCTTCGGGAACTTTGTTACAAAAATGTAAAAGAACTGTGTTTGTAAAAAGTGAAAGTTGAAGCAGTTTCCAGTTACTGGGATGGGAGGGGGGTCTACACTTTTTTGGGGGTAGGTATGTGCCACCCAGATTTCAAAAATTGAGGCTCCGGAGCTGATTTGAGGCCCAAAAAAATGGGGTCCCCAAAAGTAGGTTTTCGAAAATTTTAGAAAATAAGCTGTGATTTCCCTCAATTTCCAGCAACTTTTTGAGGTGTTTCAAAGAAAATTTTATAGAATATGGCTTTGGACATTAAAAGTAGGGTCACTGGAACTGAAATGGTCCTAAAATTGGGGGTCACTGGAACTGAGAGAGACACTGAAAATGAGGGTTATAAAAAAACATTTTAGTCACACACACACACACACACACACACACACACACACACACATACATACATACATACATACACGCACAACGGATTGCAAAGTGGTCCTGCCAGCTATGCTGGTGGCCCACAAAAAGTACATTCGAGCAATGCAGCATTGCTGTAAAGAACAATGTCAAAAATGTTCCTAAATGTCCCGTCAGTCACGTTTTTGATAGGTCCAGTTTTGGAATTCTCAGGTTTTTATCTATTGTTTGATTGCTCACCTCCTTCAAAACTAACATGAAAAAAATCTTATCAGTTCATATAGTGCTGTCATCGATTCCTAATTTTTTTCTCTCTCTCTCTTTTCCTTCCCTGTTCCAAATTCAAACTCATCTGATGATCTTTATCTAATAGTCAGATTGAGAAAAATGTCCTGTAATTCTTGTCCTGCTTGTGCTGTTGTCCTCTCATTATTTCTGTTTCTGTGTGTTCTGTTCTGATTTTTTCTTTGTTTCATTAGCTTTGCATAATTATTACTCTTGAGAAAGCACTGCACCTCACGCCTTGCGGTTTAGCAGTGACCTAATTCAGATATGACATCCATACTGTGCTTTTTAAATTTTCCGACGTAGTATACATGTACTATTATCCTAGTAGTTATACTCTCTTGAAATTCCATTATGAGAGTAATTAATTATGTATTATAATCATCTTTACTTGTATGCAAAATATTTTGCTTAATATTAATCTAATATTGTAACAATTTTCTCGTACGCATTAATTACACATAATTATATAATTATTTAATTTAATTTGAATCATAAATCATCACACAGTGACTGCATTTTTCAAGGACTTTCAAGGATCTAAATGAAGCTAATTTCAAGGACCTATTGTTGTACTAATTATTGTCGTTTGTGAAGTATCGTAGGTTATACATTTCCAGACATGCCAACTAGTACGGATTTTTCCGTATCCGTACGAAAATGATGCCAAATACGGACGGACGTTTTCGCACACACACACACAAAATTCTTAGGAAAATGGTTGCATCATTAAATAAAAATAAAGGTCATAAAGTAAGAAAATAATACAGAAAAATCAAGTTAAGGAAAGAAGAGGGCAATTCTTTTTTAAAATAAAAAGACACAACATGTAGATTTGCAAAGTATTCAGTTTATAAATCTGTTAAGGGTTTCCGAATTCGTTTGCTCTCGACTTTCGAATCAGATCTGCCTTTTTAATAAGGCCTTATTCTCAAGGACATTATTTTTGGCCAAAGTTCATCTTACGCCTGTAAGAAAGTCAGTGCAGTGAAAGGCTGATTTGGTGCAAGATTGTAAAAAGTATAAAGACAAATTTCCTCCATGTCAAACAGGTTTTTTAAAAAAGTATGACATGAAAGGATAAATGTAAAAGTCTCACTTTAATGCTCTTACTTGAAAACTGAGCCATCTACAGACATATGTGGAATGCATTGTGGGATAGAGCTCCTTTAAAATAGAGCTGTTCCGGGAAGAATGGACAGAGCTCCGCCTTCTGACCTGCCCCACTAAGGAACTTGTCATTAGACACTAATCATATGGAAATTTTTAATAATACATGAAAAAGGAAAGGCCTTACATGACAAAATGACTAAAGTCTTCAACTTAAAGGCCTCATAACTTAAAAAACTGAGCTATTTCTGTAAATATGAACTGCCATCATGAGTAGAGCTCTTTAAAAATACAGCTTTTCCAGAAAAATGGACAGAGCTCCGCCGTCTGACAGCCCATTGAAGGAACTGTCAGTAGAAACTAAGTCCATATATTTTTTTTTAATAATTACATTAAAAAGAAAGCCAAAATTTTAAAGGATATAACTTAAAACTGGAGCCATCTACATATACCTGCATCATACTGCTTACTGAAAAAAAAATGGCGGAGTTCCGTCATCTGACAGTCCCCCATTAAAGTATGAACAGTCATAAGGAAAAATTAGCTATAGTGTATATTAACAATGAACTTAAAGTCTCAACTTCAAAGGCTCAAACTTGAAAACTGAGCTTGGTTTTTTTAAAACTTTGTACATAGAACTGCATCACGAGATAGAGCTCTTAAAATTAAAGCTTTCCTGGAAGAAAATGGACCCGAGCTCCGCGTCTGACAGCCCACTTAAGGAACTGTCAGTAGAAACTAAGTTCATATGGAGTATTTTTAATAATATGAAAAAGAAAAGCCTACATGACAATGAACGTAAAGTCTTCAACTTCAAAGGGCATAACTTGAAAACTGAGCTAACTTTTGTACATATTGAACTGCATCACGAGATAGAGCTCTTAAAATACAGCTCCGCCGTGACAGCCCCATTGAAGAACTGTCAGTAGGAAAACTAAGGTCCATATTGAGAAAGAAAACCGCTAAACAATACATGTCTGTAGGTCTATCCTTTGCACCACTGCCGTTAAATAGTACTAGACTAAATAACTTCAAAAGACATTTAGCATAGCAGTTAAATGGTTTAATTAAATCAAGGATATTAATGATGTATTTTTTCGGGAAAACAATCCGTTCGTATTTCGCCATTATTTCATATAAAGAATATTTTTTTTTTGTAATGCGAAAATTCGTACCAGTAGACATGGCAGTGCAATTAGTTTCATGAACATTTTAAAAATAAAAAAAGACCCAATTTAAAAAAACAAAAACAATCCTAAAATGGGTGTGTCTTTGATTTAAGACACGTCAGTAATCATTACAGCCATTTAGCACGCCTTAGGTTTAAATAAAAATATTCTTAATTCCCGTTGCCGTTAAGGTCGCAAATGGATGTTAAAATCTGACTTTGGTTTTTGTCATGAATATTCTTTTAATCAAAAATATGAGCATACAGTGACTACATTTTCAAGGACTTTCAAGGACATTTGTGAATTTCCAGGTTTCAAAGGTCTAGAAAAGTATTTTGAAATGCCAGGCCTTTCAAGGACCGTACAGCCCTGTTTATTGGTTTTATGATGAACCAATAAGAGATTGATTGGTACTATTTTTTTACGGGGCAATTACAGTCAGTCAAACCAACTTATGGGCCATGTGGACATAAGTGTTGTGCTTTGTGCTTTTCAATACCCGTCTTCCATGGTTTGACAGTAGGAACCCTGGATTTGATCAATTGAGCTGGCACCTTACTCAAAATACGCCCATGCTCCCGCAATGCAACACTGACAAGGCTCTGTGTGTTAGGGACCTTTTCAAATGAACATTAGAAACGTTTGGAACAAAATACAACTTAATGAGCACATACTTAGTTATACTTCATGTAACATGCATGTGCCTGTGATTTGATCGGTATTGGGTTGGCATTGTGAAACTAGTTGATGCGCTTTACCTACTCAGATCGATCTGTGTGGGGGGGATATAACCCACTAACACAGAGGAGTGTATTGAAAACCACGTATACATCTCCCCATTAGGCTTGCAGTACTGTGAACACCAGATGTCATTGTGTTTTTTATAATTATATATATCAAGTCTTCCTAAATACAATTTAAATAGCAACCGGACTTACCTAGAATCACATTCTAGTGATTCTAGGTAGACATGATACCACATAATCCAAAGGCATCCTAGACATTTTTTTTCTGCTCAATATCTGAAATTCAAGAGAAATTGGAAATTGTGCCCACACAGGTTCAGAAGTTGCTGGGTTATTATGACATGAGGAACAAAGCCTAAAGGGAGGGATGTCAAGGAGTATTTCTCACCCCACTCAATATTGCCATTATTGGGATAACTTTTGAAGGGAGCTCACTCATGTGTTATGTGTTGGCTGGTGTTTTGGAGTGCAAGAGTGCACACACATATGCACTTATTGCATAAGGGTCATGTGTCGTATAGTGGGACACCCTAGCGTACATCATGGAAAATCAAGGAATTCATCAATTTCTTATTTGATAGCATAGCATTAAAATGATGTACAACACTATAGAAAAACCATACATTTCGAAAGCGAAGGTTGTAAGGACTCTATATTTGCAATATTGACGTTGACATACGGGTGGTGCGAGACAACTATTAGGGTGAAAACCTTAAAAACAAATTTTTTCACTTAATATGTTACTGATGGAAAAATCTTGAAGGAAAAGAGTAATGCAAACGATAATTAATATTCTTACAGGCAGAAATGGCTTTCAAACCATATTCAAAGTTATATTCAGCTTTTTGGACAAGTGACATACGGGTGGTCAAAAAATGGACACTTTTTGGCAGACCAAAATAACATGCGTTTATAAGAAGACAAAAATGATCATAAACAGAAGAAAGCATTGGTACTGCGGAAATTCTTCAGAAAACAATCCATAACAAGATTCTGCGACAGGTAACGAAGTAGTTTTTGTTACAGGGTGTCTCAGACCATATTTACGTATACATATTTTTAGGCTATGTACCTTAATCATACGTGGTTGGGGCTGAGGGTCCTTAATACAAGAAATTTAATCAGTTAATATATTTAAGTATTACACATGACTACAGATGACCATACCACTTTCAATGGGACAACACATACAGGGTGGTGTCAAAATTAATATGGTACATCATATACCTCTATGGGTACATTGTATTATGCTATATAAAACAAATTATGTCATCATGATCCATGTGTGATAGAGATTGGCCTTGAAGTCTTGAAACATCAATTTCAAAATGTTAATACACTTGTTATTGAAACAATACTTCATGTCTTCTTAAACATCAATCCTGAATCCGTTGGTATTTTTAATTTTAGTATGAAATTACTGCCATCGTCGTACATGCGAATATAGGGCGCCTATCAAATGACGAAATTGAGTTAAGTAGTACATTAATTAGTTTTAATGGAAATTAAGTGGCATTATTTAACTAGTGAAAAGGAATACTTATTTGGTCATGTAATTTACTATGTTGATGAATCAAAAGCATTTAGTTTGTTGTGTAATGCTTGGTGTAGGGTTGAAACGATTTGATTCTTGCGGGTGCTGTTAAGCCAATGGAAGTTGATTCTTCTTTTCCTGTTGCCGACGCGCGTGATTTATAAGCGCATCCGAAAATCTAATTATTTCACTTCAATTCATATTTAATATTACTTCAATATTCACGCACAGAGATGGTCATAGAAAACGCGCAAATTGTTTGGCACATCGATTCGATGAAAAGTGTCATTGCTCTCGTCCCTGTCTTGCTATTACATGGTCAAATGCAACTTCGCCTAAGTAACGGAACTTCACGCGCAATGTTCTAGGCAATACCGCAGTATCACAACGGAGCGTAGCGTTGTAGATTTGCATGATCGTTCTGTGGGCGATTGAAATATGGCGTGACCATGTGTGTAGTGTGTGAGACCAAAGATATGGCTAGAATGCTTTGGGAGCCGTCTTCTCCTGCAATCGATTATCTTATTAGACGAGTGCGTTTCATCTGCGATATTACCGGGGCGTATTCGTAACTTATTATTTCTGATGGTGTTGAAAGGTAAAGGTGAATTTACCACGTCGATGTATAGGTGATGAATTTATTGAAAGAATATTTGACAATGCTCACAATCAGTTTGCCGGCTGGTTCAAAATCACCACCTTGGCTCGTTCAATTGTGCAGTGTGTGGTTGTTACTTGTTATTCGAATAGAAATGGAATAAATATGGATCAGGTGCTGTAGCGGGTCATTTGCTGAATGGAAATAAAAAACAGGGGAAAACCAAAAGGGTCGGGTGGATTGGTATTTCTTACTACTATGCGGTGATCATGGGGGTGGGGGATGTTTCATTGAAATGAAAGATAGCCTTGGCATTGCCAAGAAACTGAGAATGCATTCTGCTGAGCAGCACATCCAAGCTATAAAAACTGCATGTCAATGTGGGAAATACTACTCATTCAATGAGGCAGGGTGGGAACTAAAATGTCAGGTGGTTGAATGTTGACTTTGTGGAGGACTTGTCGATCTTTTGTGTGGCAGAGTTTTTTTAAGGGATTACATAATATGCAAGTGAGTGGGAAAAATTACATATTCATTCATGATTGAATGAGGCAGGGTGGGTGGGAACTAAAATACCTCAGGTGGGTGAAATGTAGAATTTGGAGATTTTTGTCGTCTTGTGGGGGAAGATGTTGTTTTACCTGATATACGCGTATTACGTCACATGAAAAACGCAGGTGGTTCATGTTTTTTGAATCTTTGTGATATTTTGTGTATGAAGATGTTTTTCCCCCAACATGTTTCTTTTTCTGCAGATATATACGAGTATACATCAATTGTATATGATACTAATCCGTCATTGTGGTTGAATGTTGACTTTGGAATTTTTGTCGTCTTTTGTGTGTGAAGATTTTTTTCCCTGATATATCGCGATACGTCACACTGGAAAATACGTCGGTGGTTGAATGTTTTGGAATCTTTGTTGATATTTGTGTATTGAAGATGTTTTTCCTGACTATAATTGCATGTGTGAATTTTTTTCCTGATATACGCGTATGTGCTTTTTTGATATCATACACGTAGACATCTGTATCTGTAGGTCAGAGACTGCAGAGGAATGCAGAGCAGAGACTTTTTGAAATATTTGTTGATTCTTTGTGTGTGAAGGCTTTTTTTTCCTCCTGTATATTTACGTGTATACATCAATTGTATATGGTAACTAAATTGTCAGTGGAATTGAGGTAGACCATCGAAATTTTTGTCGTCTTTTGTGTGTGAAGATTTTTTTCCTGATATATACGTTATACGTCGTGACATGAACTACGGTCAGGTGGTTGAATGTTTTGCAATCTTTGTTGAATTTTGTTGTGTGAAGATGTTTTTTTCCCTGATATGCGTATGTGAATTTTTTCATGATTATATATTAATATATATATTATTATGATAGATATATATATTATATATATGTGTGTGTGTGTGTGTATGTGAATTTTTCTGAATACACGTATACATCTGCATATGTCAGGTCGTTGAATGCAGAGCAGAGACTTTTTGAAATTTTGCTGATCTTTGTGTGTGAAGTGTGCTCTGACTGTTAATATCCAGACCTCTATCATATTGCTTTCTGCTCAATTTGTATGAGTGGGGTAATGAGGAAGGAAATGTCAACAAAAGGTGTATCCAGGGTGTGATGTTTTTTCACGTTTACCTAACGGCCGGAGAACCACAATTACCGAAATAGGTTATTGAGAAACAAGTGCCACACAAGTACATGTGCGGAGCCTTGTACGTCGCATTAGATCCTTGTAAAATTAGCAGCCCCAACACTTCTTTGTACATTTCTCACCTTTGTAAACATATTATTCATGACTGCTCTTGTCCTTTACAACCACTCTCCTCGACTTCCAGCCAAAGACTGCCTTAAATTCTGTACCACAAAAATACAAGCTTTTATGGACAATCAGTGACAGCTTTTGCACTTGCATGCAAATACACCACATCACAGTCTAGCACATGTGCTTTAGTAAGGGCCACCATGAAAGACTTTCACAGGAAGCATGGGTCAGGGCACAACAATGGCGTTTTCTCAGCCACACCCAAGCTTGTTAACTCCATGCCACTACCACATATGTAGTACATTATAATATGCAACAAAGAAAGTAAATATCAAAACGTAACATTTTATATTTAATTAAAATTTTTCAAAAATATTTATAGGCCCAAGTACCATTTCCACATTATATACACCTGACAACACGACCCAGGATGTATCCCAACTATTGATAATTTGACAATATGGCTGAGCTGTGTTGTGGTATCACATTGAATTTTAAAGTATGTTGTCTGATGCATTCGCGTGAGAGATTGACAGAATAAAGAGAGTACGTCACAGTGGTTTGAGAAATGAACGTGTTATTGGCAATTTCATTGTGTCTTTCAATCAAAGGTGCTTTTTTCACTCGTATTTGAGACCCCCCTTTTTTAACCGGATGTAGTATGAATTTTGATATCAGATGAAAAAGCCGTATTTTCTCAATTGTCTTCCTGAAAATTTCAGCTTTGAAATCATTTCGTTCCCACATACATGCATTTAAAACTGCCGTTTTAGTGGTTAACCATCGATATTAACACCGGTAGAGAATATGGAGTTGCACTATGCATTATTGCGTCTAGCATCAAAACAGCAAGGGTTTCCACGGTAATTAATGGGCAGCTTAAGCAAGTGTAGGGATTCATATCAAGTAGGAACAAATCAGAACAGCACCTTCAAGATAGTAAAATTGAAAATTAACCTGCATTGGGTTTTTCACTATAAATCTAGAAATAGACCGATATGGGAGATGGGCAGTACAAACACAGGGTAGAGCATATAAAACAAGACCATGACCATAATTTAAATATATTTACATTTATAACAAGGAAAAACAAACAGTAAGTTAAAGCAATATTAGCACATTTTTTGAAGGGGCGCCCCAATTTTTTAAAATTTTTGAGATTTGTGCACAGTTGTGTTGGGAATTGGCTAATAAGCCATACCTGTGAACGGTAAAAGCTCCAAATTGTGTAGTTTTTCTTCCCCCCCAAAGAAGGAATTTTTTATAATATCGGGAACCCCAATAATAATTCAATGAATACTGGAAACGCCAAAATTTATGTCCTTCCAGTGTGAAATTGAGCCATCTCACACAAAATAACCTGTAAATCTCGATCTGTGTGACGCAGCAGAACAGCTGATCGTTGAGTACGGACACGAAGACGCACAGATTCATTCGTAGGGACAGAAATTTGGCCTTTCACAGAGCGCGTTGAGTTATTACCGGGGATCCCGATAATAATACAACAAGTCCTTCTTTGTAGCAACTAGGCAATTTTGAGCTTACCATTAAACAGGTTACAGTTAACCGGCCAAGTACCAACACACCCATGCACAAATCAAAAAACAAACTTTGAAAAATTCGAGGGTGCCCTTCAAAAAAATGTGCTAATAGTGCTTTAAAAGCTGTATCATTACAAGCACGTAAATTGAGTTATTTCTAATTACTACAACTCAAACGATAAATCATGAAAATATCTGAAATCATGTAAAACTTGTCAAATAATGATAATGAAATCCGACCTCGTCACCTCTTAAAATCTCCAAACAGGAAACTAAGAATCAATTTCCCATTGGCCTAATATTAATTAAATAAAATTAATTAATCATTAAATAAGGGTTTAATTGATTTATACTTGGATTTTATACTAAAAGCCATGTATGTATGGAACCTGTGCAACAGAAAAAAATTCCATATCACTAGTTGTTTGCATGTTACAACCATTGAAAAATAGTAAGCATGTCAAAAACCCAATTCCCATAGACTTAACACAGAGGCCTGCACCGCGGCTCCTCCACAGCTGACTTGTTATCATTGCTTCATTAACGACGTGAAAACGTATGTGAAAAAAAAATAATGCATTTTTGAAAACGAGAATAACATAGGCCTTTAAATAAGCCAAATTATGACAGTTGGACAATTATTTATCTAGTAGCACTTTGCTAAACTACAAAAATAGGTAGCGCCGATGTAACGTCCTCCAAAACAGGTGTCCACTATACGTACACATGATAAAAGCCATTGCTGACATAGTTCTGCTGAGCTATACACCTTTTGTCTGTCATTCAATTTAACATTGGACATTATCGTATAAAATCAGCTAACGTAAAGGGTATGCCGCTGTTCAGGGACCTGGTATCCACAACAAGCAAACGCCAAATTTAAAGTCATCTGGGACATCGTCAATATTTCCAAACTTACCTCAAACAGGGACTCTGTAGTTTAAACAATACTAAAGAAAAAGAAATCAACACGTTGTTTCCATCCAAACGGCGAAAAATGTACTCATGGATGCATTTCAACGTAGAATTATTTACGCCATAAAACTGTCATGAGTGAGTGGTTGACAGTTTCGGAGTTTGGCGGGTAAAAAGGCCGACACGCGTTCGTTTGTTGGTCAACAAACATTACGATTCTCCACTAGCACCTTTTGGGTGAAAAAGTGACACAAGATTACGGCCACGAGGAGTAGTGGCATGTATGGCAACATGCAACATTATCGAGTGAAAAAGAAAACATACTGGACATCGAAAAGTTAACATCCGAACTAAATCTACTTCATTTTCACTTTGGATTATACATTTTTGAACCTGATGTTTAAGGTATGTGATAACATAGAGAACACGCATGGATCATAATTTGGGGGTATTGGCAATTTCAAGGGTGCACAATCTGTGAAGAAAATGTGGTGGATTGGTTTTAAAGAGGCGTTTGCTTATGTTTGATCACGGTCCCCGGACAGCGGAATAACCTTTAAGTTAGCTGATATACCGATACTGTCCAAATGTTAAAAGCTGAATGAAAGACAAACGGTTATGATCCGCAGAACTATGGAATGACAGAGCAAAGCTGTGTTGTAACAGAAAAAAGTAGTATGTAAAACACGATACAGTACTAATGGTTACGGTCTTGTGAGTCTGTGGATTAGACAGACGAACATTCGATGGGAGTAGCTTTTACCATTTTCCGTGCACGTTGTAATTGTTCTGTCTGGTTGGAAAGCAGGGGAATGGCATAGTTTCAAACTCATTTTTGATTCAAAGCAGAGAAAACTTCAAAGGAATTATGAGCAGGCCCGTAGCCAGGATTTGACCAGTAAAAGGCTAAAAACCCTTATTTTTTCCTACCTCGCTTCACTCGCACACATTTTTGAGGATCTTTTTGGAATTTTGGAGATTTGGGTGGTTACATCACACCCCCTGGCTGGCTATGGCCCTGATTTAGTGATTATGAGGGAAAGAATTTAGTATTCTGCCACAGGCTACGAATTCGGCAACGTTAACGGAATAAACCGCATGTTAAAGGTGCCGAATTTTAGTGGTGGCAGAATACTAAATTCATCCCATTATGAGTATGACACAAAGTATCACCTCATCAGTCATCGACAGATTGAATTATGATCGAATCGATAATTTACTCAGACATGTCAGTAGATTTACATTACAACCCATTACTAATACTAGCCTGTACATCTACACTTAGTCCTGATGATAATGACTAGATAGTCTTAACTTTTTATGGCTGCTGTAATCATAGACTATCTAGTCATGACGAGTTGTGTGTACTGAAAGTAGCCTGTGTACATGTTGACATGAACTTTTTGGGAACAAAATGTAGCATCGGTTAAAAATTGGTAAGACAATTATTCTACAGACTCTAGAGATGGTATGTATGTCAAAAGAAAATTATTTTTTATTTCTATTTAGGAAATATACATCTCAAAACATCTCAAACCTTAAAGACACTTTCAGTGATCCACCCGAAAGAGTCAAAATATTTGAAATATGCCAGAATAGCTTAAAAGTGAAGGATAAATCTGTAGAATTCTCATTAGTTATTTTTTCCGCCTGAAAAATAGATAGAAAACTATAAAAACAGTAATATTAAAAGATATGAATCCCCATTCAATTGCGTGTAGCAGTAAGTGTCCGTTCGGACAGTTACGACTAAAAATACCTGAGTTTGTCCTTATTAGGCGGCTTTTGGTCCTATCACTTGTATGTTAGGACACCTAAAACTGTTACAAATATGCAAAAATTTGATTTTTGATGATTTTTTCGATTTTCAGATTTAGCAAATCACTGATAGTGCCTTTAATATTGGAACTCCACAGAACAGACTACTTAGTCTTATGGCACCAAAGATTATGTCCAAATTTTAAAAGATGATGCCATAAGTTACAATTATTGGAACTACATCTATACTCTCCTTTTCAAAACACAATATTTGCACTCGAATAGTGTCAATTTACCTACCTGTCCGGTTTCAAAGGTTGGCTTTTCAATTTGTACGATCCAGCAAATAGATCAAATGAATCTGTGTTGAATGGGTCCTCCAAATTTTCCACATCAAGTTGGAGGTCGAACTCCAAATCCACCCCTGATTCGTGCATTTGGAGGTCGTTTTAACAAACAGTCGGGGATTTGTGGGGCACAGTAGGTGTCTTAAAACCTAGTGCAGCCGAATACAATACCTTAGTTTACCTAAAAGTCAGTCAAATTTGTGGAGCAATAACCACTACACCAAAATTCTCAATCCACACATGTGTATTTACGCATCTTTGACATTGATATGAGAAGTACGTGTATGCACCAGGAACAAAGTTTGATTGGACAAAATCATTCATGTGACTACTTGGGCGATAAGTGATTTAAACAGGCCGACCTGGTACCGAGAGACAGTTTTTCCAATGGTCGATGTCAAACGTAACGAATGAATATAACACACGAAAGTCTATTGGATAATTCTGGGGGCTCGTCTCCATTACATCATGGCTTTTTGGGAGGCGAGATCGATCTCATGTGATGTGTGTGATCGTCAAAGGGAGATGTAACAAAGACGGCGTAAAAATAGATATTCGGAAATTTCACCTTTCGCAGCCTACAACCCTGACATATTCTTATTCTTTTTACCGATGATACAAATATCTTTCTCTCAGGTCCCAACTTCAGACTCATTTTCGCTAAACCAAATACTGAGCTTATAAAATTACTGATTGGTTTCGTGCAAACAACTTGTTCTGTCAATATTTCAAAAACAAAACTATATGCTTATTTTCAACTCACAATACCAACCATAAAAATAGTGTTGTCATCGGGACAATCAGCCTATCTCACAAGTTCATAGTACAAAATGTATTGGAGTTATATTGCTGAAAACTAACGTGGAACGAACACATCAACAATGCAATCACAAAGCGATTCTCATTGATATTGTGTACCTCTACAGAGCAAAACCCACCTCCCCACCCTGTACTATTAAGACCCTATACGACACTATTGTGCTCTCATTTTACTTATTGTAACATTATATGGGCATCTAAATATCGGCCAGATCAATAAACTTATAATTACTCAAAAATGGGCCATTCGTACCTCCAAACTCACCCTACAGGGACTCACACAACTCCACCTTAGTTTATTCAACTCATACCCTAAAAATCAACTAACTTAACAAACTCAAACAGAACTATTTATGCATGATTTAACATAATAACTTGCATTTAAATTTTACTAATTATTCATGCCATAACAAATCATATTATAATACTAGACAGCTTGTCAATTATCATCTTCCTCTACCAAAACTACCAAGGGAAAACACTATATTCAGTACAACGGTGCTAAAACTTGGAATGAACTTCCAATTCAATATTCAAATTGATAATACAAAACTTTTCAATCACATCTTCAACATACCTCATTGACCTTTATAAGATGATCAATTTTCCTTCCTCCTTAATCCTCACTTTTTCACCCCTACAACTTCAGTCTCCTCTTCTCTTTTTCACCCTCATCATCCTTTTCCCTTTTCTTTTCTCTCATATCCCCGTGCAGTTCCATCGTTGAGCAAACTCTATTGAGTATCAGATTCATGATCACCCCTCTTTCGTTTCTTTCATTTTTCTTTTTATCGGTTGCTGTTGTCTTTATGTTTTTTGGGGGGGTTAATCAGTACTACTTAATATCTCACATAGCCATCTGTATTATTGTGTTATGTGCATCGCCCTCAAATTTATGTTCTCTAATATATTAGTACATTTCTTATTCGGGCATGGTTTCATTATACCCTTCGCCCCGCCCAATTACGTTGCACTTTTCTATTGATAAATTATAGTTCGGTGATGCCGTGCGGTGCGGGATTTAGTGAAATTTTCGCCCTTATCGATGCATATATATGGGGCGTGGGAGTACTTTTACATATGATTGATCACTTTTTTTTCCATATTATTATAATTTCGTTAAAAAGGGCTACCGACGTAAATAAGCCCTCGGGGTTGTCTACGTAGTCCTAGCTGTATTATTGTTTCATTATGTTTTTTTTTTTTTTTTTTTTTTGTATATTTGCTAATAAACTGAACTTGAACTTGAACTTGAACATCATGAAAGCATGATAAATACCTGGTACTTTAAATGCTGAAAAAACGAGCATTACAAACCCCGAATTTTAACTAAAGTTGAGATTTTAAATGTAGGGTACTACTTTGGAAACAGAGGAATCCTGAGGCCTGACCGAAAGCTAATAATTATTTAATAAAATTATTTAGCTCAATGATTACCAAAATTTAAATTGCTTTTAGGGAACGACATCGATCTCATGTGAGTATGAGGATTTCCATCTTTGTCGCAACATAGGGCTATCGATGAAATACCTACTTATCCTGGACCGGTTAGGGTGTATACCTGGATCTAGAAGGATTGCGTGGGTGTATGTGACACCATCACGGCAAATTTGCCTTTTGTCGGCAAATGATTGACTTCCTTCCAAAATCTGCATTAATGTAATAAAAATTCCTTTAAAAAGAATGGGGGGCGGCCCCAAGAGTTGAGTCTTGTTTGGGTTGTTCTATTGGTTGGGAAATACTTATGTAAGAAGGCACGGTAGACCAATATCATTGATTCGTGAAGTTTATTATTGCAACTTGCTTCGTACAAAAGTGTTTAAATAATATACCAAAAAAATACACTTTAATTCTTGAAATACAAGTGAATAATCGTAGGAACATTCATTGTTGGTGAAAGTTCAATTTGGGTAAGGAGCCAATACCAAATTAGCGTATTTTAGGGAAATATAAGGAAATTAATAAAGCTTTAATTTTTGTGCCAATACAGGTAAAAGAAATTGTTGAAGTGTTAAAACATATGAAAATATACAAGACAATACTTGGTTGTTTATTAATCTTTGTTGCACTTAATAAGAATTGGAAATTTTTTTATTTCGCATTTTAGGGGAGTGGGATTTGTTATTGAGGTGCTGTTTGGCAGAACAGCTGGATGGATGGATGTTGGCGTTGCCTTTTGTTGTGGGTCAGGATAGTTAAACTGACCTTTGACCTTGAAGTGACCCTTGACTTCAAACATGAAGGGGTGTGCCTGTTAACCATAAATGGAGTTTGGTTTTAAAATTGAATATCATCTCCACTGAGGTCAAAAGTTACATTTTCATCTTCTTTTAACAATGTTACGTCACAAACAAATACTGGTATGAGGCTTTGACCTTATTAACAAATGAGGTATCCTATGTTGCACTTTGATTTTATATACCACAAAATTGCATAAAAAATCCATTGCCTTGTTCAATTTTCACACAGGTGATTTAAAGTAACAGTACAGGTGAGACTATTTTCAATCATTACTAAAATGTTGCCATCAAGTTAATAATTTGCATACTTAGTGGCCTAATGTGCATCAATTTTGAAATATTTGTCTTGTTTTCTGCACTATGTTAATTTATAACCAGAAAATCGTATAAAAAAGAATGCCTAGTTAATTTTCACCAGATTTGAAGTGTTTAATGTTGATTAGATCCAAGTGGGCCCTTAATCTAAAAATAAAATGTTTAGAACGCAAGGACTCTTTATTAAAAATTTGCATAATTAGAGACTAATTTGCATAAAAAAATGGCTGTATTTTTAAAAAACACTTTTCTTTTCTTTGTGTGACAAAATTTAAAGGCCTAATTATGTTCTAACCCAAGTCAGTATAGTTACATACGAACAGATTAGACAATAATGTTATACAAAAGTCTGATAAGCTTTAAATGAAGTGCACATTTGCATAATTTGCATAATTTAATGTTAACCTTTTGTTTACCCCCCCCCCTCAAATAAATGCGTTCCATTTGAATTCAGGTGTTTTGAATACTGTGGCAATGTATAAAAAAGGCTTTTTTTAGTTTCAAGTACAAGGTGCCAATCATATGTTTTTGTCTTGTATGATAACTTTTTAAAAATCATACATTTCAAGAATCGTTTGCAAGTCAGGATACATGGTTTTATGAGCTGAAGAAAAAAAACACATTAATTAGAGTTCAAAAATGGACTTGCCCATAATTTTGTATGTTATTTAATAAACTACATTATTAAAAATAAATCCAAATCTGTGTTGTTTTACTTGGACAGAAACATGTCTGAACTACTGTCGGTTCAATTAACTTAGATTTTCCGGTTTAATTATTATTTCCAAAAATATACGTTTTTCGAAAAATCATGAAAAGAAAAGTTGTTTGGGTATCTTTGCCTAAGACGTTTTTACAAGACAAAGGAAGGAGACATTTTATTTCAACCTTCAATCTAATTGAAATTTGGGTATTTCCCCCATCGTTTTGAAAATGAGCTAATAAAGTTTGGTACCATTAGACTTACGTTTGTGAAGGTTCCATGGTACTCCCTTATAAGGTAGTAAAATTGTCGTCGGAGAGATGATTCACGATCAATAGGCCTATTGTCCGCCACCTTCATGTCTTGTATTAAATGAATACAGCCAACTGTTGTCAACACAGCAAATCCGAACCCTTGTTTATTTGTAGCGAATTTTTGCAATACAAACTAGATAGCCAAGGTTCCACACGGGATTACTTTGAATGGGCGGCAATTGCATGAGAGCTAGGTGATTTGTTCGAACCATTGAATACAACCGGAAGGACCTCTATTAAAGTTTAAGTATTTCAGATTCATTTAAATGCCCATGCATTAAGCCCGCGCAAACATCTAACCAAGCAAAGGTCAACGAATCATATTGTCCCGTAACATGCTTGAAACGCCCCTATTCGGAATGGGTCTGCCCTAACGTTTCAGGTTAAAAGTCAATATCACTTGGACCCAGTTTGTTTTTTTGGGTCATAAAAATCATGCTGTAAATTGAATAAAATTCCAAGACGAAATATGTTTTCAAGTTGGGGAACCCAATGATCTTGTTTGGTCAATGATGAATACAACTTTTCTTTCGTGATTTTTTTCCAAAATCGATATTTTTGGAATAATTATAAAACCGGACAATCGATATTGAACAGACATATACATATATATTGATTAATACAGTTGCTAATGACCTTCTTTTAATCTGTTGTGTTTTGATTGTTACTAAAAAATAATTCATTGCATTTAAAATCTTATATGTTCATAGCCATTGTTTTTATTTCATTATATATTCAAATCCAGATTAAAGAGGACTTGTTCATTTTCACGTCGAATCGGGCATACCGATGCCCAACACACTAACATTTCGCGGTTCTCGGCTTCGCGGTTTGCAGGGGGTAGCCAAGGTTAGGTTGTTTGCGTTCCGTGCGGAACCTTATCAGACGTAACCTGTAGCATATTAAACTTTGTCACCACCTTAGGGTCCCCTGTCCGACTACGACCACGTGGCCCCGTTGCACCTTATACCAGGTCCTTTTACATTGCCCCAAAGTCCCAAGGTCTTTTTCTTCCATTTCGAACTATCCAAGACCCCTTCCACAACCGTCGGGTAGCCCTTCCCAGCGTCACAGATCGTCCTACCCAACTAACACAGATCCCCCTTCTCATCTCCAAGAGTGGCCCTTTCCCACCTAACCCAGGTTCCTCCTTCCAACGAGGGCACATCTACATTACCTCAACACCCTATCCTTTTTATCTATATAGACAATTCCCAACTACCCATCCCACACCAGTTCGTTTTGGTATTCATTGATTCCGTCATGCGACTATCATACAAAATGATATTGGGCAGACGCGCTTGACGGAATATAACTGGCAATACTCTCATTTGCATAAACATGAAACCATAAAACCAATTCCTTGCTCACCTTCCAGAGTTCCCTTTCCCACCTACCCTCGGGGGTTCTCTTTCTACAACGCCAGGGTTCCACATAACAAGAGTGTTTGCCATCCACCCCTCCACCAACCAACCCACCCATCCAAATTCAGGTTCTCACTTTCACCAAATTGGAAAATGAAAATACTTGAAAAAATATTTTTAATTATTTTTTGACGAAATTGAGTGTATCTTTGTTTTTTGATCATTTTCTCCAATTTTTTTTTTTTTTATTATATTTTTTAAACTTTTTATTTTGGGTCCTATTTGTTACATTTCTATTTTTTATTTTTAAATTGTTTTAAAAACATTTTTCTTCTTAAATTTCTTTTTTTAAATGTATTTGTCATTTTTTTCATTTTTAATATTCGGGTTTTAATTTCTTTCAATTTAATTTGTATACGTTTTGTACGTTAATCTTGTTTTGGGGGGGTCATATTTGGCTCATTTTAATGCGTTATTTTATTGTTCATTATTTTTGGTCGTATCGATAAATTTTAACTTTATTTCCTTGAATTTCTTTTAAACTTTAATTACTTACTAACGTTGTTCATATTTATGCTCAAGTTTCAATGTTTATTTTATTTCTGTTTTTATTTTCATAAGTATTTTTCATAAAAAAAACAAAATTCCCCCCCCCTTTTAAAAACGCCACATCTTTCCTGAACAAATCCTTGCTTATCATATTTTATCAACGTGTATTTTGGGCAATTTTAGTTGCAATTTGTTATTTTCATTTATTTTAATGTTTATTCACTTTTGTATATTAATATTTTTTGTTTTATTCTTCTTATATGATTTTATTATTTTAAATTAATTTTAATTAATATTATTTTTCTGTTCATCCCCTTATTTGTTTCTGGGTCTTTTCTTTTTCTATTTGTCTTTGTAGCGTTTTCTTTTTTTCACTCATCTGTTTCGGGACTCAAAAATTGGCCTAAATATCCCAAAATCAGATAAACAATGAAAAATTTTCCAAAAAATTTTCTAAAAAAAAAAACATTTGCCCACATGGAATAAATTTGGTCTAAAAACAGCTGATTTTACATGATTTTTGGAAAACTAAAAAAAATTCTGCAAAGCTGAAAACACCAGTTCGGTCGGCCCGTAAAACAGGGTTTTTTAGTTTCGTCGCCTAACCCTTAGATTTACCCCATTTCGGTGTTAAATACCAATTATAACCATCATGTTAGTGTATATCACTCTACTTATTTTCATTATGTAAACTTTCTTTAGGCATTGTAGCACCTTCATGACAAAGCACTGATTTTCAAAGATTGGCCCCTGCAAGTACACCTGTGTACAGAATGAACATAATCGAATGAGTATCAATGCAACTCTAGACATGCTACAGATTACAAAAATGCGCATGTGGTGGATTTAACAATGTTGTTTTAGATTCTTTCCTTCATTGTGTTTATAGCATTAAAGAGAGCAGCTACCAATTTTCAAAATTTGATATTTTTGCACAGTATGTTTGGTAAGGTTAGAAAATATAATGCAAAGAGAATGGCTAAAAATGCGTATTCATCATCAAGCGAGTTTTGCAATTAGAATTTTGGATCCAGATTGTCTTATGGCAGAGCTGGAAATGCAAGTTTATGTCCGTCCCGACAAATAATGCCAACATCAAGGAACATTACCTCTAAGAACCTTGACTTGCTTGAACCCATAAATAAGTACCATGGGCGTTCATTCATTAAGTTAAACTTATTTCTTCCACATGTTCATATGATACAAATACAAAGCATTATAGCTAATACAACTACCAGTATTTTAGACAAGAATAACATTTCATTCATGATCATATTATGTTGAAAATATCCATTATTCGTGTTAGATAATATGACACAGAAGTGTAATCAAATCCCAACTCACGAATCAATGATATAATAAGGACCATTTTTAATGGGGGAGTGTCGAGTCTGTGTTTGCCGACCAAACCTGGGCCGGATTCAGAATTATGAAGAGCGGAGGGGGGTGGGGGGGCTAGTCCACCGGCGGACGACTTCAGTGTCCTATAGTCATTCCCCTGCTCTGCAACAAATTAACACAGAGAGGGGAGTGTGAATATTCCGCACCTTCAATCACTTGCACCGACATTAATAATTCATACCGTCAAAAGTCACTTTTGCAAACTATTTTTACATGGGGGTTAACCCCCCCCACCACACAACACACACCCACGACACCACACACACACACCCATGCCGGCTATTTCATACTGGACAGCCCTTTCCAGCAGCCGTTGAATTAGTAACCGCGAGATCCCCTACATTAACATTATGACCTAATGTGTTTTCACTACTGTGGTGCCTAAGGGGGGGTTCCATGGAACCCCCTCTAAGGCAACCACTTCCCGGTGAAATTTTCAAAATGAAACTCATACCACCTTTGAGGGGGGCATAAGACAATGCCACAGGTGCAATATAATGGGTTCCGGTTTATCGTCGGGAAAGTAGGGGCACATCATTGTTTTCGAAATGCGTCAATCGCTCACCAAGTGCATGATGTTTCTGCACCCTCTCCACAGCAACACATTGCAATCTTTTTTATGTTAATATCTGCTCTAAGGACAATTTACATATATTAACACAAACCCCCCCATTTTTTTTACCCCCATTTTGTACTTCTTGTATTTTTTGTGGGGGCTGTCGTATTTGCCATAGGTTTGTACAGCAAATTGCGCGCAGTTGCCCGATGATGGAATCGCTTCTTTCAGCACATAAAGGGTTACATTATTTTCTTGATTATGTCATTATTTTGTTTCATGCTATGAACATCACATAAGGCCGATAAATAGTCTGGCAACAGGTTTGCTAATTTTTATTTTTTAAAATCACATCCCATTGGTGCCTAGGGGGTGGGTTTCCTATAGGGACCCAAGCTAATTATCTCGATAACGGGCAAGAACATTATTAGGTAATTTTTTTTGGGAAGGCAAGCGCATCGATAGTTACACGATTACAAAAAATTATAGTTCGAAAATATTTTTCAGAGTGAGAATCGCCGACAAACAAATCTTGGGTACTATGGACCCCCCCTTAAGGCACTTAAGTGTTAATTTCTATAAACAACTGTGCACTGTTAAAAATAGAAGCGTAAAAACAGGGTATTTGACTGTGCAGCTGGGAGCTCACACGTGCAAGAGGCCCCGGGTGCCACTTCTCAGGTGGTCCAGTTTCAGTTTCAGTTATTCATCATAACAATCGTACAAGACGAACTGAATCAATACAGTAAGTAGTTAAGTAATATACATAAGGTTCAATTGTAACTGTACCAAGTTGAATATCGATATGATACTGCGAGACCAGTAATTTACAACCCGATAGGCTTATAATTATTGCTGGCCCTATACTCCATACAATAAGATAAACTCATTTACAATATAGTACGAGGTAAGTCTATCCTAACAAAAACGATACAGAACAACAACACAACCATTGGGACAAGAAAGGACAACTGTACAAACGTCTTGCAAGGTATGCACGATTGCTTTTAGGAGCAGAGAATATACTGAGGTGAAGATAAGTGAGAGTAGAAAATAAGATGACGAATAAGAGAGAGGAGAAATAAGGTCTTGGGTAGTAACTAATTAAGAATGTACAGGATTGACAAGTGGGTATCATCCGTGTCCAAGCAATACACAAAAAAGCACCTCAATACGTATTTCGAAGCTTGAATTTTCACCCTCAAACACTCGTATCAGCAGCGCAATTACTACCCTAACAAGAATTGAGAAATTTGCGCCCCTAACCATATCCCTGAGGCAATTTTGGCGCCCCTAAACAGTCTTTGGCTTTCTCCCTACCCTATCGGTATTGAATCGATTATTACCCTTTCATCGTAAAACCCAAAACCTATTCTTTGGACACAGATGCTTTGTCCGAGCTTGGTGTACTTTCGAAAATCTGGGGCAAAGGGAGGAGGGGGAGGCCGCTCTCTCGCGCGAGAAGCGCGAAACCCATGCCACGCAATGTTGCTTTCGAATGCATTTCCTCATGCAAATTTTGTGATTAAACTATTTGAATATTTGTAAATGGTTTAACTTTAAAATGCTGATCAAGTCTAACAGTTAGACGGCCGCCATTGAGGCAAATGCTAAAGTTTTGACGCGTAATTTGTTACAGATATCCAACCATGTGGATTTCGCATCCTCATGGGACATTCAATAGATTATGGGGTGTTGGCCATTCTATTTTTTACTTTGGGGCAAAATGGCCAAAAGGTCAAAATAGGCCCAAACAGGTAAATCAATCATATTACCTTTTAATCTCAAAAATTTTCATCAGAACACGTGGGGTCATCCCAAGGTAACACAAATGACCGGAATTTGAGGTGCTGGCCATTCGCCATGACATATTTCTGGGTAAATTGGCAAAACAGCAAATTGGTCCAAATTACAAATGATCATAAGGCCTTCTTTCTCACGATCTTAATGGAACACTGTATCAGTTTACTTCCCCAAGAACTAAACTTTAAATTGGGTAAGTGTTAGATATGCAACTTGGACCGTGTAGGTCAAAATGGCCAACCAGTTCCAATTTGTCCAAAACATAATAATATCAAAACGCTGCTTTCTCAAAATACCCTCGTCTATAATACCAGGCCTTTTTTGTAACATTGATTACAAGGGGTAAAACACCCGACTTTATGGTTTTTTATAGCACTTGATAGATAGGTCCTCCTCTTTCCTTAAATACCCAAAACATACTACAACCTATATTGTTCGTTACCATGACGTCATAAAGTCGCACGAGAGGTCCAAAAAAAAACATAAAAAACACAACAAACTTAAACACACCAAACCAGAATAAAACAAAAACCACACAAAAAACCAAGATGGGTATTTTCTATAGAAAATGGCGAAAAATCCGATTCGTGCGCTAAAAAAGTTAGCATTCGGTTTCATGGCGGTTCTTCCGCTCTAATACATGCATTTGACTAGTTTTACATTAATATAGAGT